>WJQU01002138.1:0-169556 GCA_029228625.1 Pseudolycoriella hygida | reverse complement strand
CAACAAAGAGACGCTTGCATTTACCACAAGTCACCTTCAGTAAAGAAGTAAAAACTCACTTACCTTTTTCAGGGAATGATTTTTGTAATCGATTTCAATATTTCAGTCGATTGCGCCTCACAGCTTGGACGATGTACCTAGGCGATTTCTGTATCAGCTAATTAATAGCGAACAACATTTTGTAACCGCTATTCAGTATGGAATGCAAAGATTCGTTGCTCCACTGCAAGAACGACATGATCTGATATCGCATAGTGATCATCGAACTCTTTTTCAAAATTTAGAAGAGATTCTAAGACTGTCCGAAGATATTTTGGAACAACTAGTCACTGAAGATCAGGATCCTCAACTCAATTTCGCTTCTCGTGTGTACATGTCTAAGTCAACAGCGATATGTGCCGCATATAAACGCTATTGCAATGGACTCAAGAGAGCTGATTGTGTTTTGGTATGTGCTTTAATATTGCCCCCCCCCCCTACCCTTAACAAGTAGCAAAACCCCTAACATTTTCTTCGTTTTCAGGTCAACAAATCAAGAAACTCAAATTCAGAATTTGTCACATTTATCACCATTCCACAAGTGCCGAGAAAACGTCCAGACTTAACGTCGTTTATTCATCGACCCTTGCAACATTTCCGTGAAATACTAAAACTGAATCTAATGCTTGCATCACACTGTCGACCTGACACTGACGAATTTCGAAATTTTACAGCCTGCGTCAATGCATTCCAATCGGCTTACAGGGAAATTACCGTATCGGAAGGTCTAATGGAACCATTAGGCGAAGGAAGGCCTCTGCTAACACTTCAGGACCTTGAAGCAAGGCTAGTGTTCACCAAGTGTAAACCATTCACATTATGTGTTCCAGGGAGGCAGTGGGTGTTCGGTAAGAAAAAAAAAACGTGGAAATGTTACTAACTGATCGAAATTAAATAACAACAACAACAGGAGGAGATCTCTCTCGGGTTGAAGGAAGGTCAGTAAAACCGTATTGGACGCTGCTGTTCAGTGACATCATAGTTTTTGCGAAAGTAAGTCGGGACAGAGTTTTATTCATTACAGAAGGTAAGTTTTCCGTTTTCACTTAACGATGGAGCAACAAATTCAAATCCTTCTTTAGAGCCGTTGGCATTGGTCAACATTGTCGACTCGTGTTTTAACATTAGGAAAAAAAGTGAGTCCGTCTTTCTCAAAAGCAAAAATCGCTAAATGAAATGCCTGGTTTGATTTACAGCAACTGAATTCCGTATAACAGTTGATCCGAACGGACGACTAGCTGAAAGTCCCACTGCTCATTGTGCACCAGATTTAAGCCGAACCCCGCGAAAGAATTCCCGGAGACGGACAATAGTCTTACGAGCTCCTTCGCTGGAATTAAAAGCTGTGTGGCAAAATCTGCTTCAACGACAAATGTATGTAATCTTCAATGTTCTTGATGACCACATTTTCTAAAAAAATATTCATCGTTGCAGTTTCCATGTTAATGCGGCTCTTGGATCGTCTCTCAGCAGTCCGATAGATTCTCCGGACATTATGCAAACTTTTATTCCATTAAGCGACATCGGTGCAGCCACAACCAGCATGGCTTCAATAAAATTATCAAGTGACAGTGTCTACCTGCGCAATCAACAGGTTCGTCAATTTCGATTGCCATCATTTTGTGCATCGACTCGATCCTATCAATTGTCAACGTCATCAATTCCCCAATCGCAAGCCCATTCACTATTCGGTGGATTAAACAATAACCACATCAACGGCAACAACAACAGTAAATCCCTATCTGCGATACCGGAAATAATATCCGAAATCCCCGAACTTACATCGGCAAATAGCATCAAATTTTTCGACGATTTGAATAAGCGTTGCTCACTGAACACAGTGTCTCATACCTTGCCAAATCAATTTGTGCCAAATAGTTTGTTTCGTACTGAATTTTCGAGACACTGCGAGCAGCAACCACTTGTCGATTTTAAATTAAGCTCGGTTGGTCGCTCTTTCATCGACGAGGAATGTGAAGACGTGATGACTGCCTTAAATACACCTGAAACTCCAACGCCAAATATTTCGCCTTCATCGTCAAATCGATTTTCTGAGACATTTTCCAACGATTTCAATAAGCCTTCATCCACACCTAGCGTTGTTGTTTCGCCAATACAGGAGAAACTGCTCATACCCGGCGTTAATTTGTGTGGATCGTGGGACTTGTTGGAATTAGATTTGGACTTTCATGACGTCAATTATGATCCTTCGTACGGAAATGATTTAGAAGAATGTATTTACTTCGGCGATGATCCGTTGGGTGTCTTACCCAACGAACCTACACCACCCGATGCACTAGATTTATAAGATGATGAAAAATTGCGTAGCTAGAACTTGGTTAAATAGACTGCAAATTGCCTGATAAGTTTTTTTGAAATGACGAAGTGGAAGCACCTGGTTGTGATCGTTCTCAACAAAATTTTTAACTTTCCTTTTGTTCTTTCCTTTCAAAGAACTGCTCAAACATTGTAGATAGTTTAAAAAGCGTACAGATAACAAATAGACAAGAACACCATTTAGTCGCACAGGTTTGCAACTCTGTTAAGAGCACGTCGCAAAAATGTTAACTGTCAAATTTGCGATGTTTTTTAGAACAGATAAGTAACAAATTATTCAAAATTATAGCTCGTGTACTGTGAGGTGATGAGTTACACGAATAATAGATGAATCAGAATCCAAAAAATTTAAATATGAAGGTAGAAATTTACTCTGAAATAACATCGCAGCGAACTTGGACTGCGATGACTTTTTAGAGCAGATGTGACAGTTCACATTTTTGCAACGTGTTCTTCAAAAAGTGTCGCAAGAAAAGAGATTTTAAACTTGCGATGTTTTTTCATTGCTTGTTTTTGCGATAACAAAAAATTATTCTGTGTTATAACTATTGTACTATCTGAGGATAATATCCAGTTTCAAGCTTTTAAAATAAAGTCTGAATTAGCTGCTCTGAAGTCTGCTCACATGAGAAAAATGTTATTTTTATTTCTTGTAATTGCAAAAGGAAATCGTAAGTTTAAAATCCATTTTTTGTTAAGCTGAAAACAACTTCTGTGAATTTCCCCAGCTTATTCCAGTTTTACTGTAGCAAAATCTACTTCAGTCTTGCCTAATTTTCACTGGAATTCCAAACAAAAATGCTCAACTCTGAACGCAGATCTCCTGACTTCATCGGATGGGATAGGTTTTCAGAGTGAGATTTCGAAATCAAGAATTCTTCCCATTCTTCCGTTCCCGGTCTAAAAGGTCTTCAGTGAAAAAAAAAGTACTAACGTTTCTTTTAAATGTAATCTGGCAGCTCAAAAACGTAATCACGATAGATTTTCCATTTCTGTGTAGTGCCAAAAGTAAGAAAGTTTTCCATCAAACAATGATGTGTTGCAGTAAGTAAAAATGATTGTTTGAAAAAGCTCAAACGTTCTCTTTGTAAAAGCTTTCTATGTCATTTATGTGTTTAAATCAAAAAAGTGTATGTAACGCAAAAGCACAATTGAAAATTTATATAATTTAAAGGAATTTTGTTGAAAAAACTTCTTTAACTTTTTAAATAAAAAATATTTTCACTCTACAAAGTTAACTAGATTTTCCGAAGGCTTAAAGTCTTGCTTTTGTTTTTATAGATATATTTATTGTAGCATCTAAGACTAAAGAAAAACTAAGAATTATATCAGTTCTAATCTGAAAAATCTAATGCCCTCCTGAAACTAACACTACAAACAAATTTCTCAAAGAAGTGACAAAGAATAAAAGGCATAATCGCCTCCAAAGGTTATAGGTCTTACACCTGCTGGCTGTCACCATGGCCTCATAATCATCGTGTGGCATATTTTAATATAAGGAACAAAGTTTTAAATCCAAGAGAATGTTCAATTTTTAATAACAAATGAAAATGAATGCGTTCGAAGTCGTTGACTAATGACTCATTTTCTAAGATAAAAACCAAGAAAAATACGTTGAATCCTTCAGAAAGAAGCGGAGGGAAGAAACTATCACTTCCTTGAATGTTTTTTCTTTGGGAATTATTTTCTTGGCTTTAAGAACAGGTCGATGTTAAAGTTGCGATGTTTTGGCAGAGCACCACCCTGCAAGAATAAACCACTTTAAATTATGGCTCATCTAGTAAAATGATATGCAGACAAATTAAAAATGAATCTAGGGATAAATGAACTTTACAGCAAAATCTTCATCTAAATTGTACCAAAAAACGTTACTTGTTACTTCACTAAGGTTTTCGTTGAGTTAATTTTGATGCTTGTTTTTGTGGATGTATATCGCCTCATAGTATTCCACTTTCCAGTTTTCTCTCACTTCACATACTAATCTTAAGTCACTTATGTTCATCTCATTCCGCATCTCATCCCACAGCTGTCTTTCTTTTCCATTTCGCAGAGTTTGCGTGTTCATTCAAACGGATGAATAGCTTCCTGATCGTCATTCCAAAATATGAGCGATATGTACCAGACTTGTGCTATTCAATTATGCTTTTTATTGCCGTCTCGTTATATCCATTTGCCGCTCCTATTTCAATATATTTTTTAGTTTCTTCCAAGACTTTCTCTTTAGTTACAGGAATGTTCGTCATCAACGAAAACCTTGGGGAAGTAACGTCGCCGCTACTGACCTTATTTACGCTTGAGAGAGTAGAAGATAGAGAAGTAATTGATTTGTCGAATGAAACAGATAATGACACATATGACGAATTCGTTGACTGCCAATGAAATTATATTTAGTTAGGATGTTTTTTTATTGGTTAGAAGAGTAAAAAAGATTGTGTTGATAAGAAAGTTAGAAGTAACCACAGCTGATTTGTACAGCTGTTTTATTCAATTGTCCGTTTTATAATACATGATGGTATTTTGTCCTTATCATGTATGAAAGTTTGTTAATTCAGGACTTTAGTTTAACGCAAAATACCGTAAAGATGAGCACTGTTGTGCTTGAAACTATAGTTGGAAAAAATAAAAACCGTTCTTTGGTACAATTGAAATGAAGATTTTGCTGTTAAATTCATTTATCCCTAGAATTGAAATAATTGTGCCGAGTTTCGCGGAATTTGAAATTTAACCTTTTTCGGAAAAAGTATATGTTTCAAAATTAAAGAAAAATGAATCAGAATTCAGCACGATTAAATATTAGGATCTAAAATTGCTATGAAGAAACATCGCATACCGAATTGCTATGAGATGTTATGTCATCAAAATCGAAGACCGAAATAATATCGCATAATGATTCGGAATGCGGTGTTTTTTCGAATGAAATTTTCTCATTGCAGATGAGCTATAATTTCAAGTAAGCCCCGCGTTTAGTTACGAATAAACATATCATCGTGAATTAAGCAATAATTTGACCGAAGCCGATGACGCACTGAACTTTTGTTTTCGCTATTATTGCAAGATTACACTCTGACAAGACATCGCACCTTTAACCGTTCATATTTTTGTGACGTGCTCACACAGTGCAGTGTAGATGCCGACTTATTATTCCGACAACATTTATAAAACTTCTCTCAGTTTCAAGCTAAAAAATTTTGGTTTATATGCAGGCCCCACCACTTGCGTTGGGTCGTAACAAGAAGTCATATAGCATTTTAGAACTAAAATTTCATAAAATTAAATATAAAAAACATATTTTTTGTGATAATGCCACTAAGCAATTTATAAATAAATACACAAAACAGATGAAAAAAATAAAAAAAAGAAAATGTTTGTTGAACAATTAATTGTACAGGAAAAGTGTAATGTTTATAATTTTTGGACATAAATTTTTCTTTTGTTTGTTCCTCATAATAAAAGACATAGTTTTAACTAAATAACTTGTGTTCTTGATATTTTTCGCAACAAAAATTATGTTTGGACAAAAAATATGTTTTTTATATTTACTTTTGTCACTGCAATGCAAATGAAAAGATTTTTCTTTCAAATAACGAATTCACAAAATTGTTTAATAATTAAAATAAGATCACAAAATGAACTCACATTTAACATTTAGAGCAACTGTAAAAAACATATTTTTTATCTGATCGATAAGAGGCAGACGTAGAACAAGTCCAGCTGTCACATACATTCCGACTATTTCAAAAATATCCAGAAACATTTCTTTGATTGCTCACTCAAACGCAATTCATTACCCAAGAAAGTAAGTTATCGCGACTCTGCTAACGCCATCCATGCATTTCGATCTGCGTCCAGTCAAATTTGCGATGTTTTCCCAAAGTATTATATTGCGATAAAGCGATAACATATTGGGTGCGATACGAATCTCATCGAGTAAGGTTGTTACGAAAATTCAACTTTATAAAAACAAAAAAAAATCGTCAAGTTGATTCGCATCGCAGTCAATATAATCATTGCACTTTTCGATGATAAAAATCTCTTTTTTTCAATTCTGTCTCATACACTCTCTGTAGATCACATTTATGTAAATGATGGACGCTTTCGAACTTAAAACACTTGTTTCTACATTCCTACATTTTTTTCGTAAAAAACGCCGCATTCAAGTTTGAATGCGATGTTTTTCTAGTGTAAATTTAAAAGTAAAGAAATTACCATTTTCGACTCTGAAACGTTAATCATTTACAAAAATGTGTTCTAAAGAAAGTGTATGCAATAGAATTTGAAAAAAGAGACTTTTATCACCGAAAAGTACGATAGAAAAACATCGCAAAATCAAAACTGACATTTCGTATGACGTGGTCTTATTAGCGAATTATTTAAAATATTGCTCGTCATCAGGCAGACATAAGATGATTCAGAATTAAATTTAGTGAAAACATCTAAAGCTGCTCCGAAAAAACTTCGCATTTCAAATTAGTGTGCGATGTTCTGTCAGAGCAATTTAGACATTCGCACTCAACCATTCTGTGAATTCATGTTATTGTCTGAATTCCATTTAACTAAAGTAGATGGGACATAATATTTAAAGTGTGTGTTTGTTATCTGTCAAAACATCGCAACTTTAACGATTCGCATTTTTGAAGCAAGGATCTGCGAATCGTAAGAGTGACTTGGAGGGGGTTGGATTCGAATGGGGTAGAGGAAACAAAGGATCACTAGATTCGTGTTTCGAGATCTTAAATTAGGCCATCTTCGCCTGTGCTTTTCTGTAAGCATTTTAAATGAACCTTTTTTCAGAACAAATCATCGAAGGTATCCAAACAAATCGAAGAGATAATCGATGAAAAGTGTCGAATTTTGAATAAAACTGGTACAGCGAGAGGCAGTGCCATCCATCACTTAAGTTTATGGATGAAAGGTCAACTAGACTGTGCGGTAAAACAAGTTTTCCTATTAAAATTACGTTTTCGATACAATTTCAATTTTTCGCACATAACACAGCCGCCAGCGAGTGAAGATGCCAATGAACCTGAAGCAGAAGAAGAACAAATCGAAGATTGGAGTCGGGACCAATTGAATCAACGTTCGAAAGAACTACAATTGATTGATGAAAATGGTAAATGCAAAGTTCCTAAATTGGACATCGGTGCACGCAACTGTGATAGTCGAGTCGAAGAAATTATTCTAAGTGAAATTGAAGATGAAAGTAAAAGTGCTTCACGTAGCACAACGTCCGATAGTCAGGTAATTTGTATAACACCGGCCTTTGTAAAAGTTTTGCATTCCGACCAACCCATGTCCTGTATTCACATTAGATAACTGTAAGATCCAGTCCCATAGCCAATAACGATAAAATATCAGTGTGCCGCCATTGTCATAAGAACTGTAAATCAAAGCTAAGCCAGTCCGCTAGTAATTCATTGAAAGTCCAGCACAGTCAATCGTCGCCGAATCGTTGTTGTCAAAGTCCTACAAGTAGTTCGAATAGCCAAACATCCATATCTACATTAACTGGTAGTGTAAACAACAGTCAATTATCGAATTGTGACAAAAATTCCAGGACTAGTCTGTTGAACGCAAGTGGCAGTGAGACGAATGCCAAATGTAGCGAAACTGACAAACGTAGCTCGACCAGTAGCAATAATCAACCGTGTAATTGTAATTGCGACCCCGAAGATTTCAAAAATACTTTACGAAGTTCGCAGGAACTGCGCAAAGAAACGTGCAAAATCATTAACAGTGTAGCTGAGCTTAATTTATCGCCGAAATCACCGAAAAGTGTTCAACCAAATCATTCGAATTGTAAATGTTCATGTGACGAGCAAATTGAAAAGCGCATCGCCGAGGGAAAGTTCGACAAGGATGCTGACGACTGGTCTTTGATGTTGATTGGCTTGGCGCAAATTCATCCCACGACGGCATTGGTTCAGGTAGACCCCTTCGAAGCACTGCCTACGATATCGGTTAATCCACCAACACCGGAAGCCACATTTTCCAAACTAAGTTCATCGTTGTGGGACAACTCCAAATTGACTAATGATGACACTAAACGACCGAAAGATGAAAACGGATTCGATGATGAGGTTTCTCCTGAAGATTCACCACAGGATGAGGAGCCACCATATAGAACACTGAAAACTACTTTGAAAAGGTAGGAGATTGCGGAAATTTCCAGAATTATTTTAAACATAAAAGTCGTCGTAGATATGGCACAATGTCTAGTTTGGAAAAGCTTCCATCGGAAGATGCCGATGACAAAACGTTAAATTCATCCGACGAGGACTATGATTGTGATGACGGTAAGGCTACTTGCGATGCTACTAGCCATTGTTGAAAATTCGTCATTATTTTACAGATATAAAAATTGTGACTAAGGAAGTCTTCAGCGTCGACGGTAAATCACAAAATTGGACCAATCGAGCCGGTTCATTTTTGGAGCAGTCACGTGCATTCTTCGATTCATATTTGGGACGTTGGGACAGGAGTAACGGTGATGAGCTGAATGACGAAACAATGGATGAATGTACGTCAGGTGCAACATCCGGTGAAGAAGTATGGGGTACTCCGACTAGTGGAGAGAACGACGAAATGCAAATGTTTAACTCGGATCAAACTCATTCGGTTCGTTCAAGATTTCAATAACATTGACAAAGAACTGATCATTTTTCTTTACATGTAGTCGCCTACCAAGTCATCGTCATCGTTAACTTGTGACGATGACACGGAATTAATGATGGATGAACTGCTTATGGCACCGCCAATGACAGCTAGTTCTATTCGAGGACTTTTACCACGGTAAAATGCACTGTGCTTTTCTAAATGTCGCTAGTTTTCACAAGGTCTTTACTATGTCTAGTTCGATCAATTTATCAACGATAGCTTAGAGTCGAGTTATATTCCATGTAGCTGTGTTTGAGTTAAGAATTGGAGTGGGTCATTTGAAGACGAACTGAACCTGAGAGTATGTTAAAAAACCTCAAGTCAACCTGTACTTTTAACTACCAGGTTTTTCTGATTGAAGAGACTTCAGGTTAATGTCAGGCCTTAACTAAAATATGAAAACCGGATTCAGGTTCAGGTTGATCTCGATCTGTTGCGATTCTTAATTTGAGTAATAAAGTAACAAGCCCATCACAATTTCAAAAGGTCTCAAAAAAATTCTTTAAACAGTCAGTTTACGATCTTTCTATGAATCGATCTAGTTGGAAACCTGCCATAGTGTGATCTTCAGGTGACCTAATATGAATATAGGGATGGGAAATGTTTTAAAGGACACGCAACGTTTCGAGCGAGCTCCTCAAAAATATCGCAATCTATTAGCATACGGCGTCACATTTCATTAGTTGAAAGCGTGTCGTAAAATAGAGCTTTCCGCTGTGCGATATTTTTTTGAACATCTTTTCACAATTAGCTACATGTGTCTGAGGATACCAACGTACGAAGTAGTATCCGCAGTCCACCCAACTTTCACTACCATATAAAATCGTTGGCCTAAAGATTGATTTGTGAATAGCTAACGTTGTGCCGCTACTTAATTCCTTTTTCTTGAACACATGAGACCTCAACTGACTGGCTACTGCGTTTTCCATTTTCCTCCTTCCTTCAAATTCCCTAAGTAACTTGCCATCCTCTTAAAAAATGCTTCCTAAATATTTAAACTCAGAAACCTGTTCTTGCTGCTACCCATTTAAACTACAAACTACCTCTTTCTGAGATTTGCCGACATGCACAACCTTAGTTTTGCTTGCACTTATCCTCATCCCGTACTCCTCACATGCTACATTCAGGCAGTCAATCCCCCTCTACAAATGCTTTTAATGGCACCCAACAAACTTCCGTTGATCTTGTATTCGCTAAGCACCCCGAACAGCACCCGATCAAATGCATTTTCTAAGTCGATGAAGCACAAGCATAGATCAATATTCCTTTCAAAGAGCTTTTCTATAGCTTGCCTGAGGCAAAAGATCTGATGCTGACACCCTCTCAGAGGTCTGAAACCACCCTGAGCCTCCTCAAGAACTTCTTCCACTATAACCCTGGCCCAATCTACTAGAACACTCGCATAGACATTTCCTACCACGCTCAAAAGCAAAACCCCCCTGTAGTTGCTACAAACTTTACGGTTGCCCTTCTTAAAGATTGGAGCTACAGTCATCGGGCACGACTGAGGATTTCATGACTAAATTAAAAATTCTACAAAGCCATTGAATCCCGCCTGGCCCACTATTCCTAATAAATGTTGTCCTAATTTCGTCTACCCCTACCCCTCCTCTAATGTAGTTTCCTCCTCACTCTCCCAGCTTGGACCCGCTTCCCTATCAGGTTGTATTACCGGATTGACAGAGGCAAATAGACCTTGGAAATAATCCCGCCAGGCTTCCAGGACTTTACCCTTAACCGTAATTAACCGGCCATCTTTACCCAAAATGCTACCGCTCTCTTTTCCACCGCCACGCCTAATGTCCTTGATCGTCGACCAGAATTTTTTACCCCTTCCTTGACCTGCTTCTTCCAACTCCTTCCCGAACTTCTTCCACGCCCAGTCCTTCGCTTCCTTAACTAGAGCCTTAGCCGCCTGCCTGCACGCCTTTCTTTTCATCCGTCTTATCCTGTAACCAAACAAATACAGCCTTCTTTTCTTCAACACCGCCTTTTTGATATCGGCGTCCAACCAAGCCGTCTTTTTGTTTCTACCCCCGCTAGAGACACTACCCAGACATTCCTCAGCTACACCCAAAACAAATTTCTTAAAAGGTTAGTTACTACTAACCCATTGAAATCACAGAAATCCAACAATCGTTTACCATTTGAGTTCAACGTATCCTCCCCGAATCTGCCTGCTTCCCTTTCATAACCTGTTCCCTATTCTCGAATTAAAATATCCCAACAAAACAACACATTCACTTCCCTTTTTGCCCACAATCCTAACTGCTCGTAAAATGAGTCGAGATCGCCAGAATTGCTACCCTCGCATGGACTGTAAACACTGACAAACCGATAGATACCACCCGCTAACTTGATAGATATCCACATAATCCGCTCCTTCACGTAGCGCACTCCCATACCTGTTTGATAGCGATTCCAACTCCGCAATTTGCGCTACCAGACTGAACGCCCTACGAAAACACTTTACAGCCGCCCACTAGCTCTTCATGTTGCTTCTTAGTTCTAATGTCGCTCAACGCTAAAATATCTACACCATAATCCTTAGCCAATTCCACCAATTTATCTAGGCAACCCTCGAAAACCCCCGTTTATGTTTAGACTTCCTCCGAAAAAATATCGCATTCCAATTTAGTATTCTTTCACTAGGAATTCAAAAAAAAAAACGAAAACGCGATAAAAGCGAGCGACTTTGATTTTCTTGTTCCCTTAACTTAACGATTTCCGCCTAATTCGCTATTCCGACTGGAAGACGGAAATTCAAATTTTTCCATTCGTTCTGTAATGTTCGCACGACCTACAACAATTCACGATCATGTCTGTTTTGAATGAATTAAGATGGTCCGATGCTATCAACGTATAGATCGTGATGGGCAGGACTTTTATAATAAATTTCTAGTTCAGAAAATGTGTTGGCTTGGCACTTAGTCTTAATTCTACACGTTTTTTATTGTGATTTTTTATTTGTAGTTCTTATGGTTTTTACTCTGTAGATTTAACATTAGACTTTTTAGAATAGCTAAATGGAATAGTTTTACCTAAATTATTATAGGCGAAGATTAGAGCCATTGTTTGAAGAAGACACTGAAAGTGGAAATAGCGACGAAGATAATTTGCCGCCGGATTGCAGTAGTTCCGACCAGGTAGGATTAGCTCTTGATTTAAATTACGGATTAAATTTTCGCATAGATTTTAAACTAGTCTTAACGATTAGAATAATTCTAGGATAACGTTTTTAAGTAATCCACAAATCAGTACATTGAGCAATTAGTTAATTTCATAATACACACACAAATGAAACATTGTATTTTGCTAAAATAGAATACCTCAAGCTTCTATAAAATTTGTGGTAAGTTTAATTTCTAAATAAATCGGCAGGGGCAAGTGCGGAAAACTTATATACCAAATGGTCACGATTTAGAAAAAAGCAGACCAATCGAATCCACACCGACAACCACCTCGACGACAACACCAGTTGCGCCACCGACCGCAACATACGTACCAAATTGTGGGAGCGTTGCTGACATTTGTTCCACTCCTGCACTTCCAGGAGAAGTAAAAAAATCTGTCGAAAATACCGATCATGCCGACGAACGGTCCAATGTAACACCAACACCAATCGTAGCCGGACTGAGTCCACGTTTGGAGATGCGCTTGGCCCTGAACAACGATATAATGGGCGACGAAGATTTAATTTGCTACGATCCTGGACCCGATCTCGCTACACTTCTCGGACGCGACCTCTCCACATACCATCGGTTCACTGGAAGGGATTTGATAAGTCGATCAGCGAGCCGAATTGTCCCAAAGGAGGCACAAATCTCCTTCTATCAACAGAAAAATTCAAAAATGGACACCCCAACTCCAAATCGAAAAAAGTCAAATCAAAATACATGGAACAGTTCTGCATTTGCGGCTCCAGGTTCGTTTCATCAGTAGTAAGTCAATGTGCAGACTGAGACTGAGAAAAGCGCTTCTCCTTTACAGCCAACGGAAAAAATCTAAGCGACCTGGAACGATTGGCGAGACAAGAGAAGAAATATTGCAAGTATCAATTGAAGAGTTCTCAAGCAACAACTCGGTGTACAAATCAAATGACGAATACTACTCGTGCTGATGGCTCCAAGTCTGACAAACCGAAATTGTAAATTACATTTTTCAAACCGAATAGAAAGCTGGAAATTAATAAAAAGATTGAACAGTTTCAGTTTTTTGTCGCGCAAGAATTCCAGAAACAAAATGACGGCCACAGAATTGAATTTAAGTGTATCCAACAATGCCAGCACCTCCAATTCACCGTCTCGTTCAGATGCAGTAAGTTTCTAAAATTTCTATTTCGCTTACCTCGATTGGCGCATAGACGTAGGTTTCTCTCTAGCTCATGTAATTGACAAACAGACAAAAAAATTCTCTGCTTCTAGGACAAATCTTTGGATCGAAGATTTTGGAAACAATTATCGAAACGTCGGAGATCGTTAAGCGTATCGGAAATCGAGGCCATGTAAACGTATTCTTTACTTGTATAAAACAAACGAAGTACTTCTTTTGAGAAAAACGACGAGTCCACCGACGTAAATCACGTAACGAAATTAGTTATTTGCGCTAACATTAAAAGTTGCTCGACACAAAAACGGAAGATCTCCCAACTTTTGTTTGCTACTACTTCTGAGAGGAAAACTATTACATTCGCTCATCAGCTTCTTCCTTTACAAGTGCAAAATTTTTGTACGACACCTTTCGTCTCAACCAATTCTACTCCCAGAGAAGATCATTGTATCTTCGATCTTCGCTGTCAATGGGTCATATAATTCTGAGCAAAAATATTGACAACAATGTCCTACGCACTTTCAGGTTCACAGATCTTCGTTCTCTATAATACTCTCAATTATAATGTCCATGTAAAAATATATGAAGGGACCCGCACGTATCAGAATAGATGCGGCAAACAGAGTTGATGTTACGAAAAGACTCGAACATAGTTAACTGAATATTGCCTTAACTCTAAAGAGTGATTTTCCGAAAACTTCGAACGACTTTTCGAACCGAAAAACTGTGTATGGGATGTTCTAGTATACTACCCCTACTATAAGACTATGCAAAGACTTCCCCGGTTTAAGGCTGTTGTACCGGCCTGGAACAACTTTTGTAAGAAAGGTCAATTTTTGACACTTTTTGTTGACTATTTTCAGCTGAAGAAGTCTGTATAACTGCCCTGAAACATGATCTGCAGCTGGATATGCGAAAAGGAGCTGTTCACAAGTGACGGTGTACTCTACGGAAGGGGGGGGGGGTTGTAGTTACCCGCGATAACTTGAGTAAAACTCAACCTATTTTCAAAAACTTTTTTCTCGGAAAGGTAATCGAAATATCTTTTATGGAATTGAATCTGGGCACTGTCGGCCCAATGGCCGCCGACATAATTTTTTTTATCGTTTGAAAGATGTGGGCACGGCCGGCAATTTATGGAAGAAACTTTTTTGGATTTGAGTCCTTGAACTTAGCTAGGGCACTAAGAACGAGTCTCCGTTAGGGCCATACGTATTTTTTGTACATAACTCGAGTAAATCTCTTCCGATTTTCAAGTTGTTTTTTATCGAAAGGTCTAGGACTGTCTCATGTTTTATGGAAGAAAGTTTTTGATTAGAAACCCTTGGACTCAGTCAGAACCCTAAAGCTGAACTTCTACTAGGGCCCAACTTGTTCGGTTACATAAGTTGGATAAATCCTAACTGATTTTGTTGATTGTTTATCTATTTGAGAGGTAATCGAGTACCGAATTATAATCAAAAGCAAATTTGAACCCGGTGCCTGTGCTTAGGGCTGAAGTGGGCCTCAGGTCTGTCCTAAGGTCGGCCTTTACCAAAAAAATTTTTTTTTGCTATGTTGCAGAGCAAATTGAGGGAAACATTTTTGTCTACGGAAGGCATTTTCTTATGGCTCTAATTGAGAGTGATGTAGAGAACGAAGATCTGTGAACGTAGTACCGTGGAGTTGAGAAGATTGTTGAGCCCTTCGCCTACACTTACCAAGATTTCTTTTCGGAGGAAATATTTTTCCTGTTTTTTTTTTTTTGATAATTCAAGTCTTGTCGTATTTTGTTTTGTCCAAGTTTGTGAGTCTCAGAAGGCGAATTATATGAAAAATGAAAAAAAACGATTTTCTCCTTCCTTTCCTAGTTTCGGGACTTTCCCAAACAAAGGATTTAGACTTCATAATCACATTTAGGCACGCATTACTCCCATTCTTTGCGAGCCGAAAAAAATTCTCATCTAGACATTTTAGGAGAAAGTTGTTGTTTTTAATCCGGATGTAACCCACGTTACAATTCTGACAATATTAATTGGTGCAGTGTGAGGATACCGACAAGGTCGCTACACTCAATACCGACAACAGAGAATAGTCGGCTCAAGACACGAAACGATTGAAAGGCGAAATTACAACAAAGAAATCGCACGAAAGTTTTTGTCATTTTTACATATTTTTTTCGAAAAATTAGCTTTAGAAGTTGGCCATCATTACACCCATCCGCGTCAGTCATAGTCAGAAAAAGTAGTCAATTCGATAAAATTCTTAACTTCAGTTATATTTAAGTTGAAAGAATTTTTCTTTATTCTTTGTTTTTAAATCGAAATCGTAAATAAAATTATCAATAAATTTACCAATATTTAAGAGTAGAAAGTCTATCGAAGCCCTAGTTGAAAGAAAAAGTACATAACTCTTTACTTCAAAAATTTTTAGATAAACAATTTTTATAAAAAATAAAAACGTCAATTTAGAGAAATCAGAAATTAATGAAACTTAACTGGTCTAATTAAATCAATCAATGATATAAAGAAATCATTAAACAATAACTACGACACGTAATTGATAATTAAACATTAAATAAACAAATGGTGCAACATAAGATTTTATTCTCATTGAATTGTACTAAAAGTAATGAAAAAATCGCAAAATTAAAGTTGGATAGTGCCTAAACCGCCTAAACTTATCATTTTCATCTCACTTTATTGGGAATTCGCAAAACACTCTTTGGAATGCAATAAAGTTCACAGTTTTCGTTGGTGTCGCAAATAAAGGGTATCTCTTCCTCTCGCAACGATAGGTAACAACTTATTACTGGGGTTAGAATTTCCTTGACTTAATTCTATAAGCTACTCATGAATTGACTGAAAATGATCACTGTTTTAGCGACTGATTGTTTTATGTGTGTTCTCGGTCTGACAGATCATGAGGTGAGTGGGCCGAACCTTTTTGTATTGTATATATTGGTGTTAATTTAACGAGTTTGTGATTTAATGCACAGCGGAAACATGACACACGAACAACCTATGGAATGATAAGAAAATTGAATTAAAAGAAACGTTCCGTCCGAATCTGAAACTGTACTATGTACTCAGCTTCAACAGGAAACGTCCATTAAGGATATGTGAGAATATGCACGGAGTAAGCAAACACAAGTTCCGTAATATACGTTCGTATTAAAAGCCCTAACTTTGTGACACCAGCGATTGAAAGTTTTTTAAGAAATTGCTTTGCCTACAATCTTTTTTTTAAATAGTTTTCACTATATCAACCTACCAAAAACTGAATAGGAAACTCGTCCATTCTTTAGTAAACGATGAATTGATATTAATTTTAAACATTTGATTTAGTAAAAGAAAATCAATCCAAAAGGAGAACACAAGTCGATTGGATAAGTAATAAAATTCAACGTTTCCACATGCATTTTGCCTTAATATTAGAAACCAGAACTTTTTATCGAAACAGCATTCAATAATAATTAATTAAATTAATTGAAAAAAGAAACTAAATTAAAAGTGACACTTACTTGATATCTTTGTGGTATGTACATAGAAAATAAATATGAAAATTTTATTAAATTATTAAAACTACATTGAAAAATAGTTATTTACTCATTTTATCGATCTTAACGATATCCAGGCCAAAAGAAATATGAAAAATAAAATTTACTGAGTCTTAGTTACATAGTGTTTTATTCTACCGCCACATTCATTCTGACTTTGCAAAATTCTTCCATAGACATCTTCACGAATGTTTTCATTCGTGAGTTAGTGGCTATAGTTCCTGCCATTGGCATTTTTGTATGGAAAATGTCAAAGATGGCATCAGAGCTTGTTCATCTTTTTCAGGGTCTTTTTGCTACATACCAACGCTTTCAGATGTCTATTCTACCTACTGTGAATAAGATTTTAGAGACGATTGTGCAACGTTCGATTGTTGGATTCCTTGATTCCAGTGAATTCTTTAACTCGAGTCAATATGGTTTTATAGAAAGAAGTGACACCCATACGGCCCTTATCGAGTTAGCTAGTATGATATGCAAGGAAATAGATGAAAATAATGTTGTGTCCGTGCTATTCATCGATCTGTCCAAAGCATTCGATACGGCTATGCATGATCTGTTGCTACGTTTCGGGTTGCTCTGGATCTGATTCGAAGTTACCAGAGCGGTAAAAGACAGTACACCGAGTGTTATGGGGTATGCAGTCCTATGGCTGACGTCACAATTGGTATTCTCAAGGTGGAGTTCTGTCACCCTTGTCGTTCATAATTTTCATTAAAGACTTTTTCGATCTCACTGTGAAGTCCTCTTCTTTTGGCTTTCCAGACTCCTGAGTTAATAGATTAACGCTCAACTTGAGTAAGACTAAGCTGATTCACTTTCGGAAGCCCTCCGTCAAAATTGATGGGTTGCTGCCCCTGTCCGTCAAAGGAGTCACTATTGATACTTTTTCATCTATTAAATGCTTAGGCTTGACGTTTGACGAATTTTTTACCTGGGATAAGCAAGTGTCAACTATTGGCTCACTGATCTCCGGACGGATTGGTGTTATTAGACGATTGCGTTTTCTCCCAAAATAATTCTTAGACTAATCTACTTCTCGATAGTTCATTGTCATTTGACTTGCTGTGTTGGAGTATGGGGTTCTGCGAGGAAGTCTCTGATTGATGATCTCCAAGTTTCGCACAGGAGAACTCTTAAGACAGCACATAAATTACCAGAACGATTTTCTACTGAACTACTTTTTAGGGTTGAGTTTCCAAATATGCTGACCATACCTCAGATGTATGAGCTTGTCGTATGTAAATTCGTTTATGCAAGTATGTTCAACTTGAAGCACCATTCTATTGAGTTTCCTAATAAGTTAAGCCCTTATAACACCAGATATTCGTATCTTCTTAAAAGGACCGTCATTCACTCGAACTATGGTAAGAGGTGCTTATAGTTCTCAGGTCCTGCTCTGTTTAACTCGCTGCCAGCACCAATCAGAAATTCGCGTAACTTGCACCAATTTTGTCATTCTTTAAAGGTTCACCTGATTAAGTTAATTCGTGAAAATTGAAATTATTATTGTTTTTGACTGATACTTTTACTTTCATTGTTGTTGATGACGATGATGTTGATTAAAAAAATTAAGAATTTTTAAGAATTTTAAGAATTAAAATTCTGAATAATAACCCCTGCAAACCTTCGCACGTGTGTAACAAGCGATGTAAAACTGCCAATATCACTGAGTCATTCTTTGTGAAATCACCCAAACTCAAAATGACGCGTTGGAGGAACTTAATGAAATTGTGACGGGTGGTAGGGCTAATTGATATAAGAAAATTGTGGAAGACACTTTTTCGGTAGAGTCTTAGTTTAGCTGGCACGACTACTCAAAAATGCACTAAAATCGGGTACAGTCATTTCTTTAAGATTCTATAACATTTTACGGATAAATCCGATTAAAGTGACTATTGCTGATTTCGACAGACGTTAGATGAGGCTTTTAGGTAAAAACTAGATCGATTCGAAAAAGTCAATTTTCTGGCCTCCGCAGGCCTTCCAATTGAAAAATTCGAGTTTTCGAAACGAGTACCCTTCTTGATTTTTACTTTTATCAGCCAAAAAAAAACTTTACTTCATTTCTCCCATACCCTGAAAAAATTACGGTATTTACGGTACTTTATCGAGAAAAAAATTAAAAATGGGTGAAAATGTCGAAGAATGACTCCACTACTAAAAAATATTTTGTGAAGAATTCCTCTCCAGCCGTTGTCTCCATGCAGAACTCTATATTGTTGTCGCAAAACACTGCAAATGTTTTTATGGAAATCTTTCAAATATTTTTCTTCAAATCGGCACCAAGCACTTACACGAAATACTTTTTATATTTATTTAATTAGTTGATGTTTAGAGATTCATCATTTTGATGAAACCTAGCCATGCAAAAACAAAATATTCGAAAATATGGCACACACCGTAGCCATAAACTGTCGACGATACCTTTGAAATATCATTTTGTTTTAAACATAAAAGCCATGTGCATCGCCTCGTATAATATAACAAACGTAATATGTACGGTACATACAAGCGAAAGGAATTGATAAAAACTTTTTATTTTCATATCTGCAGCATAAGTAATCTGACAACAGTCACAACTGTAATGTGATCATTTCCGTCACTTGGTGCCATTCAGCAATATTGTGGAGAATGCTCGAAAATACGCGAGCTGTTTACATCGTAGAGATGTTATATGAAAGCTATAATTGTGGGTGGATGGATGGGTGAAAAGGAAATGTAACCGTAACGTATACGAGAAAAATGTATGAATAGAATGATGCGGTACGGTGTTTGGAGTGATAAGTGGGTGGTTTGATAACAAACAATGAAAAAAAAATATGTAAAAGCTTTTTTTTTTTTGTAATTTTAAATAAGGGGTTTGAATGCGCCATCATCATATATCATAATATCATAGATTGATACATGAACATTGTGGAAGGCGAAATGGGGTGGCGGATTTGGTTTTTGTTGATTATATGTACGTACATAAAACATCATTCAACGTGATTATTCGGCTCGAGATTTTTCAATTTTTTTCCGATTTACAAATTAAATAGCAGGGTGGTTGCTTCATAATGTATGACGATAATGAAGTAGGATGGGAAAAATTTTCAACTGGTGGGTGATGGGTTGGATTTAAATTTCGCTACTTTCTTCATTATTTAAGTTCGTTTTTTTCGAAGCTGACTGATGGATGGATCTTAAAAGCAAGCAAAAATTTCGAATGTTACAATCATAAAATTAACAGTCAGCAGATAACTAAAACTTCTGTTGATGCAGGTAGAAGATATTACAGCGACCCTATTTTTGCATACAGTGAACATGTATCAGTTTTAGGACAAGTACAATTCAGTTCGACCATTGATTGTAGATACGTAGAATGAATTATACTTATTGTAAATAAATAAGTAAATTGCATATAGTGCGTCAACCAGACATGAGAGCCGGCGGCGGCTAACCGTTGAAAAACTTAAGACGAAGGCTGGAAAAACGTATCTCTTTGGGTTGAAAAAAAATTGTCGAAATTAAAATAGTATTTTGATTTTTTCCATCAAAAATAGCAAAATTTCCAGCCGTTTTCAAGCCGGCTTGAGCCAACTTTTGAGAAGCTAACGGCTGATCGAAAAAATGTCGAGGCAGCATGAATGGCGGCGCTCATGTCTGGTGCAAATTAGAACTGGTGCGTTAAGAATCATGCCCGCAGCGGTAGCGGAGGGCGTTACGCAGTCCACACACCCCAAAAAAACGTCCACAAACTCAAAAAACGTCATACAAAAACCTTTGGGACAAGGCACAATGTATAGGGAAACTTTTGAAATTTTCCCCCAGCCTCCTCCCCCTCTTATTTATTTTAAAAAGAACTACGCCGCAGCAGCTTTCTAACGAGCCCAGACTCATCAAAATCGGTTGGAAATTGGCTGAGATGTCGAGGTCTGAAAATGACATTTTTCTATGGGCAATGGATTTTTCTATTGTTCTCATCATTATGAAAACTTTTAATAATTTTCGATCTCGAGAACTAGACAGTCAATTTAGATCAAATTGACAGGGAACGTCATTATAGGCTTCAAATGAAAAATTTCATTTACCGCTTTTCCGGGAAAACTCTGGAAAAGCCATGGCAATGCTCGGAGTTTTCGAATTTTAGCTCTGAAGTGACAATAAATAGCTAGAGAGTTGATTTCTTCGGAAAAGTTTTAGAGTTTGGTCAGGAGAATTTTTTGGGATCTTGAGAAAATGGCTGCCAGCAGTCAAAGTGAATTTTCCTAAGTTTTTTTTAGTTTTCGAATTTTAGCTTCGGAATGACAATACTAAGAGAGTTGGTTTCTTCGGGAAAGTTGTAGAGATTGGTGAAAGGAATTTTTAGCCTGAAGTCTGAAAATTGTTTTCGCCGGAAGTTCTTTTTCGACGAAAACTTTTTTCGCCGTATTTTGTTTTTCGTCGGAAATTTTTTTTCGCCGAAAATTTTTTTCGCCAGAATTTTTTTTCACTTGGGCTTTTTTTTTTCGAAGGAACTTTTTTTGTCACAAAAAATTTTTTTTCGTACGAAAGTTTTTTCGTCGGAAAATTTTTTCCGTCGGAAATTTTTTCCGTCGAAATTTTGTCGACAGAAATTTTGTTCGCCGTTCTTTGTTTCGACAGAAATTTTTTCGTCGGATTTTTTTTTTTTTCGCCGAAAAACATTTTTTCGTCGGCAAATTTTTTTCGCCCAGAAATTTTTTTGACCCGAAAATTTTTTTGCCGGATAATTTTTTTTCACCAGATTTTTTTTTCTCCAAGCATTTTTTACCACCGGAAATTTTTTTTCTCCAAAATTTGTTTCCTTTTTCTTCCAAAATGGATAAGATTTTTTTTTATTTATTTAAACGAATAAACTAACTAACTAATTAAATGACTATTGTATGCTTCATGGCAAGGCTGAAAGTAGAAAAAGTGCAGTTTGAGGGTTTTCATACAAAAGTAACGGGGAATTTAGGATTTCGCCACCAATCCATCATTTTAACAACAAGTAAAATCATGTACATGAGTGAAATCAAATTAACATCTACATCATTGTTAGCATTTTGTAATACCGACTTCTTTGAGCTCTAATAAAAATTCTTCATCCTAGCATATACAGTTACCCTACGCCAACAAAATAATACAAAAAAAAACGTAAATGCAAAATTTTTGCTGAATTTTTAGAATCAATGAAATGAAAATTGCTGAGTGCTGGCTACTCAATATCCATTAATCTACATCAATAAATCAGTTTGGGAAATATTGACTCGTACGAAGTATGCAGTGCTTATGCGTTTACAACGTTTACAACTACGTTTGTCACCATACGAAATCACAACCCGGAATACATTGTAGTATAGAAAATGTCGAATCTGCAAAAAAAATTGTCCGTCCGATGGTTCGTCAACACTCCAGAAAATCTTGATCGATTGATTTTCATCGCCGTCGGGAATAAGCAAAAACTAGTTCGCCGACGAGATTTCGTCTTGTAGGTCATGGTAAAGTTCTAGGTCAGTTCTAAAAGAGACCGAGTCACTCTCTTAGACAAGACATCAATATTTTCCCGAGTTAACAATTGTTTGCAGACCGTGATTTGAAGATCGAGTTGTAACGAGTTTTTCATTACTGTCTTTTGAACAATGTGGACGTACCCAGAAATTAAATAAAACTTCGTTGCACTCTTCAATATTACTTGCAACGTTCGTTGGTTCAGTGTTTAAATGAAACCGTACGGGTCTTCGTAACCTTATGTTTTATTGATGCAATTAATAAAATCCATTTCCAATTTTTGTCATGTTTTTCGAGTAAATTATGGACCGATTTACATGAGTTACTCTAAAAAAAATGTACAGATTTTGTATTCCCTACATTAGCTGTTTTTTGTGACTAAAAAACTTCAATTTTCTTCTGGGAAAAATATTTCAGCACATGAACAAATATAGTTTCGTTCTTTGAACAGCATCGAGTCATCTAATGAATAATCATCACCAAAATGGGTATATAAAGCCTTGCGAAGGCAACGTATGAACATACAATAAAATTTTCGCTTGAAAGAAAAAATTGCTCAGATGAAGCTTTTACTTATATTTATCATTTTCTGCTCAAAGGTTTGTCATTAAATAAACAAAAAAAAAAATAATTAACTGAATTAATAAGTTTATTGTAAATATTTAACAGATTCTTATAGGAACTTGTAGACCACCTTTTCCATTTTTCGATTCAGAAAGATTATTCGATTTCGGAGAATGGAGACCATTTCCAAGAATTGCTTCTTATCCAATTTACGTACTCGTGAATAAAAATGGGGATTGGAATGGCTGTACATTAACGCATATACGTGAAATCGATTACGACGATGATGCAAGTGAAGTCGATGACGACGATGCAAGTGAAGACAATTCAATTGAAGTCGATGGGGACGATAACACAAGTGAAATCGATGAAGGCTATGTATCCAATGAATTCGAACTCAAAACTAAAATCAATAAAGGACATGACAACAAGGACCTTGATGGCGGAAAAGCTGATACCGTTATGAATGTTGACACTCAGAAAGAGGTGATTGTGGATGCTGTACCAGAAACAGGTTCCACGTTAAAGGAACCTAAAATTATGTAAAATAGATATTTTCGTTCGTTTGAAGTTTATGGTTTTATGTTTCATTATCTTAGGTATTAAGAGCTTATTAAGAGTAGTTGTCTACTTTACCTGAAAAACATGTTTTAATTAAAAAATATTTATACAACAAACATTGGTAATGTTTCATTTACAAATTCTTTAGAAATGAATCGATCAATAACAACATTTTTTCGCAATTTTTGTTAAAGAATCGTGTAAATTAAGCAAAATATTTATTCAGACAATTCAATAAAATTCAGTTGGTTGGTTAAGTTGTCCCTTGTAAGTAAGTAAGTAATTTTCAAAGAATTTCCATTTATGACTCAGGATGTTCCCATTCGTCAAGCATTTGTTAATTCAGCATTGACCTTGGGTCTAAAACTCGTTCAATACTCCGAGCTTCAAAAGAGGAGATATTTTTTCAAGAATGTAAGGTTTTATGGTCTAGTTGGCTCCTAAAAAGACTGTTTCCTTAAGATTTCATCAGAAAGTCATTGCTTGAATTGTCTTCTTATAATTTCCTGAGGAACTGCATATTTTCAGACCCGTACGAAGAACGAATTTCTTCAACAAGGGGTTTATTGCATTTACCCCATTTACCACGGCGTTTGTAACCAGTCGATTTGAGGAGGGATCCGTTTTCTAAATTTTTTCCCCGGTAAGTCTTTTCCGATTTTTCCAAATATTTTTTTAATCGAAAGGTCTACACTGCCGAGTTAAGCATAAATGCCGTATCGCACAATCGAACAGCTTTCAATTAGAATGCATTATCAAAAGAAGCTCGCAAAGCTCAGGTTTGCGATACGGCATTTACGCTTAACACAGCAGTACACGACAGTTTATGGACGAAGATTTTTTTATTTTTAGCCCTTGGATTCAGCCGGGGTCCTAAAACTGAGTCTCTACTAACGCCCAAAGTGTTTTTCCTACATGAATCAGGCAAATCTTATCCGATTTTCATATACCATTTTGTTCTTGAAAGTTAACCGAAAAATTGGTAATGAAGTTGCATTTGGGCAAAATCGGTTTAGAACTTTCGAAGTTAACGTTGAAAAAGTGGTTTGAGTCATCTGGTTTTTTGAAGGTAGGTGAAACGTTTTGACTTATATATCTGCAAAATAGCACTGAAATCGCTCTTCAAAGTTTTGAATGAAAGATATGGACTTCCAGAAATCACTAAAAAGAGTACGACACGATATTTAGTGGTTTGTCGTGAATATTCCTCAATGATGAGGTTGTGGATTAGGGCCATAAGTCCTAAGTTCTGTCAGATCCCAAAAAAAATTTTTTTATATATGTTGCGGAGTAAACTTTTTGGTCCATAGAAGTAGGGGTCAGAGGCCTCTAGTTAGTTCTCTAGGTCTGTTCGAAAGTCGGAATTCTTTCGATATTTTTTTTAAATTTCGGGGTTTTTGTGGGAGAGATTTTTCAATATTGCACTTGGGTCAAGTTCTTCGAAAAGGGGTCTTATGCGTTTACTACGACGTTTGTAACCACCCCAATTTCGACCGGGGAGTAGGGAGGAGCACCGTTCATGGTCCTTAGATGACGAATCAGCAATAAAAAAAAATGTCCGTCCGTCCGTCACCGCGATAACTTGAGTAAAACTCAACCGATTTTCAAAGACCTTTTCTTCACTGAAAGGTAATCGAAACATCTTTTATGGTACTGAATCTAGGCACTGTCGGCCCAAGGGTAGCTAGGGCCGTTAAGTGGTTTTTGGTCTTTTGTACATATCTCGAGTAAATCTTTTCCGATTGTCATAATTGTGGCCCTAGGATATAGCTAGGGCACTAAAAACGAGTTTCTGCTAGCGCTCTACATGTTTTTTGTAGATAATTCGAGTAAATCTCTTCCGATTTTCAAATTTTTTTTTTGATCGAAAGGTCTAGGACTGTCTCCCGTTTTATGGAAGAAAATTTTTTGATTAGAAACCCTTGAACTCAGTCAGAACCCTAAAACTGAATTTCTACTAGGGCCCAACGTGTTTGCTTACATAAGTTGGATAAATCCTAGCTGATTTTGTTGATTCTTTTTCCATTTGAGAAGTAATCGAGTACAGAATTTTATTCAAAAACAAATTTGAACCCGGTCCCTTTGCTTAGGGCTGAAGTAGGTCCTAACAAAAAAAAATTTTTTTTGCTATGTTGTAGAGCAAATTGAGGGAAACATTTTTGTCTATGAAATTATGTGTCCGAGGCATTTCCTTATTGCCCTAGGTCGGTCCTAAGGTCTGCCCTAGACAAAAAAATGGTTTTTTGCTATGTTGTGGAAAAAATTGAGATGAACATTTTTGTCTGTTTGGATGTCAATTTTGTACTTTCGGAAGGCCGTTTTTACACCGTTTCATCGGACGGATTTTTCAATATTGCCCTGTCGGCAATTTAATGTAGACCCTATTTCACGCATTTAAGAGTTAAGGCAATATTCGCTTAATGGAGAGTTAGCGCAAATGACGTATAAGCGATAAGTCATCTTATAAATTGTAATTTTAAGTTATAATTCATATGGCCATAAGTTATAAGTCACAAGTTATAAGTTATACGTCATTTGCGCTAACTCTCCAATAACTTTCGAGTCTTTTCGTAACATCAACTCTGTTTGCCGCATCTATTCTGATACGTACTCGTACGTACACGTGCGGGTCGCTTTATATGTTTGTCGCATCTATTCTTATGCGTACGGGTCCCTTCCATACATTTCATCCTTTTCTGCCTTTTCCTCCTGTTGTTTATTTTTCTGAAATGACGACAAGTGGTCAACATCACGTGTTCACAAGAAACTTAAATTCGTGTTGGGGGGCAACTTTTGACAAGTTTTGAATTATATGAAATGTGAATTATATCGGTATATAAGATGTCACTGTGAGCGTTCCAAATGTGGAAGATGTCAAAGAAACTATGTTCTGATTTGCATCTAATTTTGAGCTCAATTTTTAGAAAAACTAGGCGTTGTGACAACGACATGCACCTGCGTTCTACACATGAACCTTGAGTCGTATTTGTGGAAAAATCATTTCAACATTGACAGCATTTGTGCTACATGAAGAAAAACAGATAAACGCATTACAAAATAAAAGAAAATGTTTCTCAAACATGTTTCTAATTTGTTTAGAAGTATATGTTGAATGCGAAACCGTTGACTCACAAAATATGGAACCATTTGAAGTGAAACGGAATACTTACCGTATGAACAAATAAAAATATTACACTAAATATCGAGACAAAATATTCGGTAGCGAACGATAAATTCCTCAGTTTAATCAAACAGAGGCAACGACATATGTGTCGATTAAATCAAATATAAATAAGATGATGAAGAGCCAAGGCATTAACGTCATTCACTCCTGGGAAAATATAATTGTTTAATTATTCAGGCTAATAATAATTTCGTAATTCGTATTTTTAGCAACCAGCGAATTAACACCAAAATTTATATCGATTTTAATTTATTTCATTTCAAACCTTCGACAAGTACACGAGATTGTGACCAGACTCGTAATTCGAACATTTCGAATATGAATTTTTTACGAATTTTGTTCATCCAATTGATTCAAATGGCTTTGTTTTTTTCATTCGTAAGTTGCGATACCCAAAGGTAAAATAACAGAAAAATGATAATTAGGTGGCGCTGGTTGACTTAGATCTGCCGATAATTTGAATTTTTTTTCGTTTGCATTGAATATGTCGATGTTCGCATACTATCCAGCGGCATCTGGTCGGAAGTTTTCTGTGGCTGAAGCGATTTTGCTTCTTATCTAATTTTTAAAATTCAATTTTTAGATTTTGGCCATTCCGATTCCCGGTATTCTAGTCCCAGCTTACATCGAGGATTGTATATCGGACGAATAAAATTTTCACAAACGAAAGCAATTTTTGTAAATCATTTTCTGTAAAAGAATAGTTGTGAATATTTATTTTATTTTTTGTACGTAATTTTGTAATGGAATTGTATTCATTAAAGGCAAGTCTTAATCGTACCAATATTTTCAACAAAAAAGATTTAACGATTCGACAATTTTAAGAACGATGTTGCGTTGAGAATCGAGTGTATCGGTGTATCGCATGTTGTGACTTATTTTAACATGAACTCACTCCATTAATAGTAAATTCGACTTCCTGAAAACAGGTGTAGCCAGTGCCGAGCCATATGACGTTATTAGCAGTTATACTTTATGATTTTTTTGTTTGTGATCGAACGAGCGCACAGAACAATACCCTCAAACGTTACAAGCATTTCATTTCGTCGTATTTAAGAGCAACTTGTGAAAAACACTTTTCCGCCTTAAATAGTTACACTCATTGAATCGAAATGAAATTTCGATTAAAAATTGCGAATTACAGAAAGAGAATTATAAGATTGTGCAACGGTTCGTTTTAACTCTTTCCACCGAAAAACCGGTTTTACATGAGAAAAATACAAGCAAATACGTGAAAACAGCGATAAAAGAGAAATTAAAGGGATGCACAAGCTTATGATTCCCTTCCTGTACAAAAATTTGATTTGAAGTTAAGCATCTATGACAAAAGGCAGTACCGTCAGTACTGAGATGGGTGACCATCAGGGCGTATTTTCGGGAATTTGAATTCCTGAAAATTTACAGAATTTTCGGAAAATGATTTTTTAGAAATTTGTGGTATTTCAAGGAATCCCAAATCCCAAAAAATTAAGTTCGGAAATTTTCAGGAATTTTCGCGAATCAAATTCCCGAAAATAGGCCATGGTGACCAATGGTCACTGACCATCATAGGTCAAATGCATTTTCTTAATTCCAATAGAAGGCTTTCGCAAAAGAACAGTTTTTCCAAAAAAATAATTTATAGTTTTCAACTCTCTGAAAAATGTTCTGCATAGAGGTCAAAAAATCGTTTTTGATCGGATTTTCACTTTTACTTGGGGATTCATTTGAAAGCTGAGATCAACGACTACATCCTCATACTTTGGGTTTAAAAAAATGTATACCGTCCCTCCCACGACTCTTTGAAAATGACCATTTTTTCGACGTTTATGACTTCTCTAGCCAAACTTATCAAGAGTTTTGTTACAGTCAAAAGATTTGTCTCATTGGGATACATATTCGTATATAATTTGCCGGGAATCGGCCTAATCTCGTCCGAGATATACATCAAAAACGATTTTTTTACCTCTGTGACACGATTTTTCAGAAAGTTGAAAACTAAAAAATATTTAAAAAAACTGTTCTATTCTACGAAAGTTTTCTATTGGAATGAAGAATCGAATAAGAAATAAAGATTAAAATTCCGCGAAACGTTGGATTCGTGTGTACAAGCCGTGCGACGTTTTGGCAAATTTTTCCATACATTTTTGGACCCCCCTACTCTGCAGTAACAAAATAACTCGTAAAGCTATCAACAGATGACGCCATTCTTCACTTTTGTTAAAATTTGCTATAAACAAAAATGTCTCTGAGACAAAGGACACTTCAACTCTTCGTTCTTCTTTTCCATCAACATAGAAGGACTTACCTGATGATTGACGCCACATGCTGCAATGTTGATCTCATCTTATGATATCCTCAACACCTCAACGTAACCTTTTTATACAAAAGAGAAAAGAGCGTTTATTCGGAAGCGTTCAAAGCTTGGGTTTTATGGGTTCTCACTGGAGTTTTCCGCTGAAACAAAGGGATAGTAATGATGTCATAGCATCTGGATGAAGAAAATTTGTCACTTTTCTACATTTCCTTTGAAAAATGACAAATGTTGAATAAAGCATAACTTCACCAAACGAATTTCTGTAAATCTCCTCCCTATTTACCGCATTTGAATCCACTGTGCTCGCAACACTTGACGCAATTTTAAAAATTTTTCAATTTACATCCCATAAACATGAAAAAATCAGACTCAATCATAACAAAAAATAAAAATTTCCACGACTCACTCCACCACAAAAACAAATAAATTCATTTTTCATATGCCAGCAGGAAAAGTGATATAACATTAAAATTGTGTAATTTGTGACGAATACAAATTTAAATGGCCCGTTGGATAATTTTTCTTTTGATTAATGATGCAGAAAATTGTTCGACACTTTTTTTTCCTTTGTCTTATAAAGCGGAAAATCATTTCTTATCAACGGCGAACGTGAACATTTTTAATGTTGACAAAAAAAAAAAGAAGATTTTAATTGGGGGGAAGCATTTTGTGATGGAAATTACTCATTTATTGAGATTATATTACAGGCGATACTATCATCATGGATGTGAGAAGGAAAAAAGCTTTCCAATTTTGTAAGTGAAACCAAAAAGTACAATTTGACTGATTAACTTTTATTTACCCATTGATTTTTCTGGTATAGACCTTACCACGCCAGATTTAGGACTAGGGACAATTTACTTTTTGGTGCGATTTGGGTAGTTACAACTGCAGCATTTGCTTGGCACCAAGTAGCATCTGCAACATTGCGTTGTTTGTTGATAAACGACGGTATTGCAAGGATGAAGTGGTGAGCATTCAGTTGTAACTGGATCCGGACGAGGTGTGGTTGTAGTTGTCATTTCGTGTACTTGAATCACGTAATGGTTGGGATGAATATCCATCACTTGTCTGTCATCTTCATTGTAGTAGGTGCGAACAGCTGTTCCATTTGCTGTGGAAAAAACGAGTAAATAAGTAATTGTGACGGTATAAGAGAGTAAGGGAAGAAAATGTTCTTGAGCAAAGTTGAGTTAGCGTCGCCCGAAGAGAAGCTAGTTTACCATTTTTTCGTCCGGATGTTTGTCATCCTATGTCTTATTTTCTGTTCTTTTGACGTTGACCACTCTGATGTCATTACTGTGAGTTTTATAGAGTGAAACAACACGCTTTTTAAGAAAATTGTTTTTTAAATCTTGCATAAATTTTCTCAGTTCTTCTAAAATTTCAGAAATTTTCTCGAATTTTACATTTTCACGCTATTAGCGAACGCAAATTCTCGCTACTCTGAAAAACGGCTCACTAGTAGCGACTACCGTCCATCACTTCACTAGTATTTTTAATTCCATTTCTGTTTCGATTCATGAGTCCGATAAATGTTCATCGAGCAATAGGAAACATAGACTGGACGTAGTTAAAGTATCGTTTCATCACTATTGAAAAGCGGACAGACCGCAACTTGATAATCGATAAAAAAATGAGAATCGCCTAGCAGGTGGTTTTTTAAGACTAAAAAACGACTCTGAAAATAGCTCTTGCCACATTTAGCAGCTCGAAAAAAATCAACTTTTTGCCAAATGTTACTGTTTGATTTTATAAAAAATTGGAAGATCAAATATGTGCTTTAAAAGGTGTCGGTCGCACTAAAAAAAAGTGTGGAGGCTGTTAGCAGGTGGTTAAAATTCCGCTTTTTACATTTTTCATTCATTTTTTGCCGTAAAAATAAGTAAACTTGACAGTGTGCGCAAACTGTGACTGATTTCTGGCGTATTACATACATTTTCTGTACATTTGTGAGAGCTTGTCAGCAGTGCCTTTTATAAGGATTTCGAGCTAGAGCAGATTCCTGACATGGGGGCCCAATTTTTTCATTGAAGGGCCCCCAAACTCTTAATAAGGGGACCCAGTTTTTGGTGCTTATTCCTATTTGTGAAAATGATATAGAAAAAGTAGTGCAATGTGGTGGAAGCCATTAATTTCCCATAAGAGTAAAACGCGCCAAAAATAGTGTCAAGCGCCCGCATGCGAAGTTTTTTTCAAATTGCAATACTTTGTGTATTTGAGCGAACAAATTTTGCTCGAGGGAGAAATAATAGGTGAGCCAATTTCGGGTACAGAAATTGGGTTTTGTTGAAAAGATCGTTTTTTTCTTTTTTTCGCTTTGAAATAAATTTAAAAAACATGAAATTGAGTTTGTTACAAAAGAAGATTGTATTTTAATAAAGAGTTCTTCCATGAGAAAATCGTTGAACTATTCCGCATGGCTGTAGGTGTCAGGCATCTCGAAAAAAAAAATTGAGAAATGACCCAACTACTGAATATTATGAATGACTGTAAAGCGCCGCAGGCAAAATTTTTTTTAGTAGAAAGTGAGTTTCGCTGGGGTGCACTGGGGTGGATTTTCCGTCCGTCCTAGCTTGCATAACATATTATGAAAGGCCCCGCGCCCCGCTTGTCAGATACCTACAAATCAAAGCTCAATTTATGTTCTACAGTAGTTGTATTAAACGTCTTGGGCAATATGTTGCGAAATTTCGGTCACATCCGGTGACAAAAGCAACCCCTTCTCGCAACTCGTTTCATAAATTATTTCATATTTCACCCTGAATTTTTCCTAAAATGTGACTTATTTGGATTTTGGTCTAGAGCAAAATGACGAATGCAATTTTTTCAGCATAACATCAAAAGAACTTTTCGGGGAAAACCATTATATAATTTGCTACAAAAATATACTCACGAAAATAGAATCGAACAGATGATTTAGATGATACTGTTGGCATGGGTTGTGGCGGCGGTGGTGGCGGAGCAACTGTAGATACATGTTGTCGAGGTTCACTATAATAAAACCAAGATTGGCCACCACCATCTCCACCCCTCGGAACAAATCTCTGGTATACGGGATCACTAGCATCAATAATAACACGTCTAGTTTCTTCCACTCTCCTTTTTTGCTCGATGTCACTTCTGTCGCTGGACGCTGCACGAACGTAATATGGATAAAATGGTACAGCTTGGTTTTCCGTATGATAAGCCACAGGGTATGGTTTGAATTCGGATTGCTTTTCCTGTTGTGATGCTCTGAAAGTGGTGACAGGAGTCGATTGGGTAGTTGCATATGTGATCGTTGGTTCGATAACAACAATATGCTCTTTTTTCGCATCGTTTAAGTTCTGATGCCGGAAGTACACGGGATATTGATCTTTTAATACAACTCCATCGCTTGTACAATATTCTCCTTTTGCATTTCTGCAAATTACTTCGGGTTTGTTATCAGCTGCCGGTAGTGTGCTCAGCGACTATATAATTTTTTTTATGTAAAAATAGAACATAAGTTAGCCCAAATAAAGTCGAATTTTCAATCGAAATAGAATACTTGAACGAGAACCAACGCTGTGATAAAACGAACGATTAACTTTGTAGCCATGTTAACGATAAAATGCGGCGTTAATTTCTTTCCATCAACTCATCGAACGACACAGTGAAGATGAATTTTCCAATTTGTGATACGTGTTGCCAATACGTTCAGAATTTATTTTAAACTGATGAAAAGTTGAGATGACACGATCATGAAACAATTTAAGAGAGAGAAAAATTATTTGTTCAATTGTCTATCGAATGCGTGCTTGTAAATTTATGTAAATCATTTTTCATGTCGCTTCAACAAACATACGCTTATAATAGATTAGTTCAAAGATAATTTTCGGAAGTTGAAAATGAAATACATTTTTTTTTAGAAACTGAAATTTAATTCACTTCTAAGAAGGTCGACAATGTTTGTTATTGGTTCAGTTTTAATTAATGAGTCTTAATGACGAATCCCATTAAGTTGAATTGGATGACACTGTAACTGACTGCCATGCCCGATTATGTAATTGCAGAAATTGAAAATTTGTGCTCGAAGAAAATGGCAATTTTTAAAGAAATTTTAACAATACGTTGTTTTAATAAATGAAATGTAGATTCCTTTCTTCGGTTAATGAATGTCGTTTCATGTTTACACTCGAAATATGAAAATTTATTAAACTTTTCGAATGTATCTATTACTTAATTTTATAATTTACGTTTCGTCAGGTGGATAAAATTAATAGAAGAAAAGATAGTCTTAGCCAAAATGGATGTTGTGGTAGAGAAAATGTGAAGAATTGATGTGACATTTTCACTAGAGACAGGGTGTCATATTTCCTCTCGTATCGTCCGGTGTCCCTATTTGCACTAAATGCTAAAAGAGAATTGGGCGGTATGAATAATTAACACTTTCTTTGTCGCAAAATGTAGATGCAATATGACTCGTTGAATGGTTGGTATCTAGGTGCATTGAGGTGTAGCTAGGTGCATCAATGTGGGCCGTAGTGCATCAAGGTGGAACGAGACGCACTGAGTTGCTATTTTATACTATAGATATAGATAAACCCAACAACTTTCTCTTTTACTCTAACTTCTAATTTCAGCGGTTTCGATTTCACCGCATTGGTGGCAAAGCGGGATGTTGGCATAGCCGATAGTGTGCAGATGTTTGTTGAGGGAGTAGTGTCCTCTTAATTTATCGGTGATTCTTTTGACGTCTTTTTTGGAGAATGAAAGAAGTAATGTGGTAGAGGTGTGCGCCGGCTGAAGCCGATCACACCGCCGCTCAGCCACTCAACCGATTTTTCCAAACTTTCTTAAGATGAAAGTCTTCCATTCTTCCAAAACGTTTCACCGAATCTCGAAAAACCACGTTTTTCGACAACTTTTCGACCATATCTTGAGTGATTTCGCTCATTTTTGAACTTGAATGGGATACATGCACCTCTCAGAAAAAAAAATCATCAAGGTCGTACGGACGGATGGACAAACGAACGACCGGACATTTTTTGCGGATTCGTCATCTCTAGACGATATTAAATTCATCCCTTCACTCTGATCTCGATCTACGCCATGAAGTGTTTTGTAGTAAACTTAAGGACCTACGTTACTTCGCAAGGGTTCAACAAAACATTCTGAACCAAAATAAATTTGAGATTTATTGAAGATAACTTTCCGTTTAGCGCCGAAAATCGCTGCCGCCGGAAGGAAAACTTCACCCGATTCAAGCCGCCGCCGATTCCTCAAAAAGAAAAATACAGCCGCACAACTCTATTCTGTGGTGAACTTTTCGTTGATGCGGACGCTGTTTTTAGCATGCCTTGCGTGGAAAATTTGTTTTTTTTCCATCGAGTTATTATATTAAAAAGAGTTTTCGCTGACACGCTGACATTTGGTTCGGTTCCAATGAAAGAAGATGATGCGGCTACTCTAGCTAGCTCGTCGGTTTTTTCATTTCCAGCGATACCACTGTGGCCTGGTATCCATAGTAGTGTTACTTGGTGATGAGTGGAGAGTGACTGAATTAGATCCTTACACTGCAGGGTAAGTGATAAGGTAATTTTATATCCACCTAAGGATTTGATTGCTGCTTGGTTATCTGAGCAGATAAAGATTTGTTGGTCAGCTCATAAGCGTGTCTAGTATTTCAACGGCGTGGTAAGCGCACGGCTCTAAAAAATGGAAAACAAACTTTAAAATAACGAGCACGACAGAACAGTAAATAACTCCTCTTACCGGATTGATCCAATAAAAGTATTGAAAATATTGAGACATCCAATCCACGAATTTAGCCGTTCAACCAACGCTCACCTCCTTCTTAAGGATTAAAGGCGTTTCATAATGGCAAAATACTCTCGAAAATACTCATATTATGTAACAGAAATGAAATTAATTTGCATGAAAAAACAGCAAAATACTACTTAACGGATTTAAAACGTTATACATTCATAGCAAAAGAATAAATCCGCAAAGAGAAATAATTCTATGTAGAATTGGCGTAGTATTTTGCGACAGCATCTCTTATATTTGTCTATTTTGGTGTTTACGTGAAGAATATCTTATGCACCATATGCCATTTCCCCATGACAATATTACGGTACTGTGTATTTGCGACTCCATTACAACACAACAATCAAAGTTACTTCACCGAATCTCTTCTATATACGGCAGTGGATATCAAAGTGATATGTATCCATGATCTTGTATATAAATAACAAATGTATTCAAACGACATTGTCTGATGGTAGATGTAATTCGTTAACATCATTTTGCACTAAATTTCTGTGAAGCAAAACGTCTTCTCTACAAGGAGACGCCCGGTATGTGAAAAGGATGTCATTCCACTCAGTTGCGAAAGAATTATGTCTGTTAAAAAAATAAATAGAAATAGAAAGAGTTCAAGGATGTGATAAGCAATAGTAATATTCCAAATATATTCATTTATTGAAATATTCACAAGTGCTCTTGAGCAGTTGTTACATTTATTGTTCATAGAATGAAAGCTTTCGTCATAGACCATAAATTATTAACATGGTTCAAGGTTTGTTCAAACTTTTAATATTTGATATTTTTTATCATATTGAGGGTCATTCAAATATAGATAGGGTATTTGAATTGAGCAAAATTATAATTTCCTTGTCTTTTGCAGGTTCTCCGTCAAAAGAAAAATATTTCCTCTTGTTACAATTTTCTCTAGCATATATTCGTTAGTGCCTTTAGTTATGGAAGCAAAACTACTTCATTAATAATTTTAGGAAATTAGCTGCTGGCGTGATATCATCGTGTTCGCATAACACTTCCTGCACTTTGTTGTGTGATGGAAATTTTCTCCTCATTGAACATAGCTTTTATATAGCAATCTCGACAGTCCTAGTTACTTTTTGGGGTGAGGAAATTGCTTTTATAGTTATGATGAAATAGTTATTTACACAACTAGGGAGCAAACAATCGTTTGACCTTTCGACTAGTGTGAATCTTGAAGTGACCTGGGAATAATCGCGCGAAGAGCGAAGTTCTTCGAAAAGGGTTCTTATGCGTTTACCACGACGTTTGTAACCACCCCAATTTTGACCCGTGAGTAGGGGGTAGCATCCATCATGGTCCTTAGATGACGAATCAACAATTAAAAAAAATGTCTGTCCGTCTCTCAACACGATAACTCGAGTAAAACTCAACCGATTTTCAAAAAAAAAAAATTTCCTGAAAGGTAATCGAAAAATCTTTTTTGGGATTGAATCTGGGCACTGTCGGCCCAAAGGCTAATAAGCTAGGGTCATTTAAGTGATTTTTGGTCTTTTGCACATAGCTCGAGTAAATTTTTTTTGTTTGAAAGACCTGGGCAGGGCATACCTGACATTTTATGGAAGAAACTTTTTCAATATTGGGCTTTTGGACTCAGCCAGGGCCCTAAAACTGAGTTTCTACTAGGGCCCAACGTGTTTTTTTTACATAAATCAGGTAAATCTTATCCGATTTTCAAAAACTTTTTTCCCTGAAATGTAATCAGATAATTGATAAAAAGAATGAATTTGGGCGGAATCGGTCGAAACTTTCGAAGTTATGGTCGAAAAAGTGGTCATAAACGTGGTTTTTTGAAGGTTGGTGGAACCTTTCCACTTATATTTCAGCGAAATTAGAAAGGAAATCACTCTTGAAGATTTAAAATAAAAGCTACGGACATCAGAAAATCACGAAAATTAAATTAGTCAAAATCTGTTAAGTGGTTCGGGCTATAGAGTCCTCAGTGTGGGACCAACTCGCGCTTCGCAATCCTACACGTCTACACGATATTTGGTGGTTTTTTGTGAATATTTCTTTAATAAAGAGGCTTTTTCTGCAGTGTTGCAGATGAAAAAGAGGCGAACTTTCTTGTTCGTGGAAGTATGGATCAGAGGCCTCTCCTAAGTGGTCAAGGTCGGTTCTAAGATCGGGTCTAGTGCAATTTTTTTTTCAAATTTTCAAATTAAAAAAAAATTTGAGCTTTTTTAAGGATTGGAAATGTTTTTTGCACCGATTCTTCGGACGGGTTTTTCAATATTGCCCATGCGACAATTTCCAATCCAATTTAATGTCGACGCAATTTCATACACTTAAGAGTTAAGGCGAAATTTACTTAGATACGTTCGAATCTTTTTGCAACATCTATTCTGTTTGGCACATCTATTCTGATACGTACGGGTCCTCTGCATATGTTTTATGTAAAGTTATCAGTGAATTTTGACTGTATGAGGTACGCAGAAAAATTCATGACAATTTCGGTGGAAATTCTTTATTTTTAAGGGTTTGTAGCTCTTTCGAATTACCGCTCGGCATACTAGAGTTACGTTGTAAAATTAAAATGATGTATTATGTAGAAATAAATGAAATGAAGAATTTTCTTTGAACGGATTTTTTTGAGGATTTTGTGCGAATTCAAAGTCTTTTGTGTGTTTATCTGCTGCTCGATTTAAACAATGATTTTATTTGCATGCAGTAACAAGAAACGAAATATGAAATGAATAGCTTTTCACCACTTTCATTCAGCAAATGCCTCACATTTTCAATTTGAAAATAGTCCAATCTGCCACTAGTCATAGTCGGAGTTTGTAACGCATTTTCTGCATTAAACAAGACATGCATTTTCAAGCCAAACGAAAAACAGTTTCTATAATTCTCGTTCGTCACATCGCGCCTGACGGCTAAATTTACACCAACAAGACTCGCTCAAACCGCTTCCATTCTACATTTTACACTATTTATACCACCACAATAATTCCACAGTATGTATCTATTCAAACAATATCTTCATCTCTTCAACTCCACCGTTCCGGTATCTCTCCCGTATATCTCTGCCTACATATAATACATAGACACACAATATGCATATTTGCGGTTTATTTGAAAATTTAAAATCACGAGGATGTGAAAAGGAAGAATAATAAAAAACAGTCACACTCCGTTTTGGGGGAACATTTTAAAATAGAATTTTCATTTGATTTGAAACTGTCACGGTGAACGGTATGGAGAGAACAAGTGGTTGAAGATATCACAGATTATCAATGTATACAATTTTTGTACACGCGAATATAGGGGTTGTGCGATAAACAATATATTTTAAAATTCGAATTTCAGCCAGTTGTGAAGTGATTGACGTATATGCATTTTGAAAATTGTGATTTTTCTAGCAGTTTTTAATAAAGTCAAATAAATTGATTGCAACGAATTTAATGTTTGCTTTCAATTAACTTTTTTTTGTGGTTAACCAGACAATATAAAAACGATTAAGTTTGCGGATTTATTCAGAACTAGGCTCGTCACATTGTTGCAGCAGGTAAAGACTTTTGGTCTAGTTTCGTTTTACTTTGGTTTTATGGGAGGAAAATTTATATTTTTAATATTTAAAATTTTCTGATGAATTTAAAAAGTGTTGGCATAATGTTTCTTTCTTCGACTTTCTTTCGAATAACACAAGGGGTTCTTTAAAAAAATTTGCTCTAAAAACAACTTAATCTGGAATTGTGACGTAGGCATTTTTTTATCCACCTCGAACATCACCACATTCTTGATTCTGAGGAACGATTTGACCAAATATTTTTCTCGAATATATAATTCTTTCTTAAATTGCATTGACTTTATTTTTCACCGACACTGGTTTTCAATGTCAATCAACCATATTTTCTCTTTTGTCAGCCATCAAACACATCGACTTATATTTGTATCTAGAAGTTATGTGCACCAGAGCCTAAAGTAGTATCTATCGGACGAAGAGAAGTGCTCCATACGCTCTTTGAATTCTTCCAATAATCTTTTGATCCTTCAAGCACCAATCCAATTTTAGAATGAAAAACTAAAAACAAGATTTTTTTTTGGTTAGGGCCGACCTTAAGACCGACCAGAAGCCCACTTGAGCCCCAAGCACAGGCCCAAATTTGTTTATGAATATAATTCGGTACACGGTTACCTCTCAAATAGAAAAAGAATCAACAAAATCGGTTAGGATTTGCCTGATTTATGTAAACAAAAACACGTTGGGCCTAGTTTCAGGGTTCTGGGTTCAGCGCATCTTATCAAAAAACTTTCTTCCGTAAAACGTGAGACTTTCTTAGACCTTTCGATTAAAAAATTTTTCGAATCGGAAGAGATTTGTACTTGAGTTATGTACAAAAAATGTAGGGCCCTAGCAGACACTCGTTTTTAGTGCCCTAGCTGAGTCCAAGGGCTCAAAATCTAAAAAGTTTCTTCTACGAATTGTATGCCATGCCCAGATCTTAACGAAAAAAGGTTTATGACAATTGGAAAAGATTTACTCGAGTTATGTACAAAAAACACGTTTGGCCCTAACATAGAATCGTTTTTAGTGCCCTAGCTAAGTCCAAGGACTCAAATCCAATAAAGCTTCTTGCATAAATTGTCGGTCATGCCCAGATCTTTCAAACAAATTTTTTTTGTTTGAAAGGCCTGGGCATGCCTCACAACTTATGGAAGAACATTTTTTGATTGACTCATCCACTGACCTTAAACTGAGTCTCTACTCGAACCAAACGTGTTTTCTCGACATCTTATCCGATTTTCGAATTCTTTTTTCCTGAAAGATAATTTAAATAGTGATTACGGAATTTAATTTGGGCAAAATCGGTTGAAAACTTTCTAAGTTGCGGTCCAAAAAGTGGTCAAAAACGTATTTTTTTGAAGGTTGGTGGAACTTTTTGACTTATATCTCTGCGAAATTAGAATGGAATACTCTCTTGAATCTTTTAAATAAAAAATCAAAAAATCACGAAAATAAATTAGTGAATATCTGTCGATTGGTTCGGGCTGTAGAGTCCTGGCCCAGCTCACGCTACACGATATTTGGTGGTTTTTTGTGAATATTTCTTTAATGATGAAGTTTTTTGTGCAGTGTTGCAGAGGGAAAAGATGCGAACATTCCCTGCATATGTTTTTTTTTACAAGTTCCAATCACTGTTAACCATTGACCATGACATTGTCTCTTAGGGCAAGTTCGGTTATTTTGAATCACAACAGCCTAGTTTAGACAGCAAATTAACCGATGTGTCCACTCGCACCATATTTAGTCCGAGAATTTCGTTGAGAGATCTATCATCTCTCATCTCTCTCTATCTAACATCTATCCAATGTGTTATATGTGAAAAATGTAGGCCTTAGCTAGAACCTCAAAGCATTCCAAAATGATAGTCCAGACAGGTAGCATGTAACTTTTTTCGGCTTTGTATTTGAAGGAAGCCGTTCCCGGTGCGAAACCTCACAGGATCAATCAAATCGCTCTGAGTTTATTTTTCACTAAAAACTATTGCTTTGAGCTTGAAAATTACACCAGACATGATAAATTTAGTTAAAAATTGTATATTTGGCAACATCTTAAGTATGGTGATGTTAGGCCAATCTAGCTTATCATTTTGCTTTGAGGTCCTAGCTTAGGTCTACATTTTTCACCAATAACACATTGGATAGCTGTTTGGAATTTTTTCGAATTGCAACTATATTGCGGGCAGGTCTATTGATCTCTCAACGAAATTCTCGGACTAAATATGGTGCGAATGGACACATCGGTTGGTTTGCTGTCTAAACTAGGCTATTGTGATTCAACATAACCGAACTTACCCTAAGAGACAATGACAAGGTAAATGGTTAACAGTGATTTAGAGTAAACATCCAGCACCCACCAAATCGCTTCGGATCATGTCCTGCCCATATAAACTTTTTATCAGGGGACCATTTAGCATCGATTTCGGAGGTGAGCCCCAAACTTTTCGACAACTTAATTTTCCCATACGATTTTGGACCCCTCTACTGATTATGTAGGTAACGGTTTGAAATTTTAAACAATAATGGTATAAGTAACCGAACAATTTTTATTAGTTTTTGAAACCATATTCCTCAATATTTTCTACAATACAACAAAATGAACTTATAGTAGATTATGCACCTCTTGCCAAGAGGTGCATAATCTACTATTATCTATCGAGAACAGATATATCGAGATAAGTAAATTTGCCCTAGAGGAATAAGTTCGAGATTATCGTTTTAGATAGATAAAATTCATAAAACAACCACATATCTCATATCGTCTTGCAGCAAGAAAACTCAAATTTAGCCTATAGACCGCACACCAGAAACATCTTCTTCAGGCAGTTAACCCAAGTCCACTGCATGTGTCCGAACCAGCGCAGCGTACACGGCTTCGGATAACATTGGTTGCATCTTTAAGACACTTTCGTTGTCTTTAAAAAATAAAATTATTCTTTCTATCGAAATTATGGCTTTCAATAAAATTCCAATTTACGATTTTGTTCTCATTATTTTGATTATTATGAGGGGAAATACAATGAGATAGTAAGCAAAAAAAATAGAAAATGGTTTCAAGTTAACTGCATGATTAATTGACAGAATATCTTGGCTTCTTTTCTGACTTAAAATTAATTAAAAACCAACAGCTTGTGTTTACAGTTTCGTCATCGAATAAGAATTTAGAACCCTTACAATTTTACGAGTAGATGTGTAATAAATTAAATCCAACCAACGCATCTTTCTTCGTTCAAATAAATCATATCTGCAAGCAACCCTTTTTATCTAAAATTTCTGCAAAAAACTAAATAAATCATTCTAGCTCTATCACACAATGGAAATATAAAATGTTTTATTACTCAAAAATGAAATAATAATAAAAGACGTTGAAAACCCGCGTATAATAAATAATGTCAATGCCACAGCGAAAAGAAAATAAAAATAGAAACTTTAATAATTAGCAATAAGAGAGTGAATAAATATTAGAATCATACTAATTGTTTGCTTTGCATTACGACAATGGCAATGAAAATACCTCCACGTAGCTGTACAATGAGCAAACACCCTTCAAATTACAAATGGAACATCTTTTCAATGAAAATTTTCTTTTATTTATTGCCAAGGACTAAGAAGTGTAATGCCATTTAAATTGGAAAATTTATACTTCTCTCGATTTTGTGAAGAAATTTTCTTATTTAAAATATGTTGTTTTTGGTTTCGGTGGCGATGAAAACGCGACTATGATACAAAAGTAGACATGGGAGACATTTGAAATTGGTTTGAATGTCACTGTTAGAGATAAGTGGCGAGGAAAATTAAAAGGAAATTGAAAATTTGTATTTGTCAAGCAAGGCACTGGCTCGTAAAATGTTTTTCGCTTGAGCTATTAACATTATTGGCTTTGATCAAATTCCAACGATCTTCATTTTTTTATGTTTTATGAAATATGCTCAACGGCAATAACTATAATTTAATTACACGGATTTGTGTACCCAGTATTGGATCGGAGGAAGTTTAGTGGCGTACGAAGAAAACGGGGTTATGTTAGATGTTCGTAACTAGTCGAATTTGGAACTGATAGTAGGGTGATTGATCCCAAAACTGCAGCAAACATTTTGTCCATCCGTCTGCGTACAGCATAGCCCGACTAAATCTTAACTGATTTTCAAAAAGAATTTTTCCCTGAAAGAAAAAGTGATTTGAGTTCGAAGGTAGCCGCTTCCAAATTTTTATTTAATTTAATTTACACGAATTTATAGAAGAGTTTAGTCCTTGAACATAGCTGATGTCCTAGAAATAAGCATGGAATAGGGCCCTACGTATTTTTTCTGTATAAATCGGGTATAAAATATATTCCACTTTCTAGACTCTTTTTCATTTAGCCAATAGGAAGAAGGTGGAGATTTCGAATCAAAATAATACGTTTCGTGACACTTTGCATTACAAATACATTTTTTTTCAGAGTAAAACTGACAATCAAATACAAAATGTTTCTTTTAGTTATATGCAATAGGCTCCGTAAGGGTTGTTTTCGCTAACTATCGCACAAAAGTTGTAATAAGAGTTAGAGAATAGTATGGAGCAAGCTAATGTTACGTATTACATTATAAAGCGAAAAAAAAAATTGAAAAAAATGTTTTTCATTTAAAAATTGTTGTTTTGCAATTTTTGTTCGCTTTATAAAATAGAGGGTAAAAGCTACGGTTACAAGTCCTCTTTAGAAATGGTTTAGTTACGAGCCCCCATTTTCTTTTTCTTTGTTATTAAAAAAGAACAAAACAAAGGCTCGTAACTAGCACAGAGCTCGTAACCGGTGCACTTACATTAATATTTAGCACGTTACATTAGCGTACTTCAAACTGTTCCACTAGGTCAAATCAAATTGATGTAGCCGCGCTATAGGATAAAAATTTCACCTTTTCTTGACTTAAAAAATTCATTTCTTTTTTTAGTTTGGCTCTAGGGAACCTCTAAAATTTTTGGACTTTTGTATGGGCGCAATTTAGCCTCCAAAAAGTAATTTTTTTTGTCTTTAGAGCAGTTACAAAACATTTGTTGGCTATTCTTTAACACTCGGTACAACGGAGATCTCGGATTTAAAAAAAAAAAAATCTCCCACATCGTGATAGAAGTCTAACAAAAACATAAGCTTCGCGGAACCGCCCGAATTACTGACTATGCATATTCATCTCGATTGGAAATTGCCGAAATGGCAATATTGAAAAACCCGTACGAAGAAGCATTGTAGAAAATTCGTTTTGGGCCTCACTGAATCCTCGGACAAAAATGTTCCACGCAATTTTCTCTACAACATAGCAAAAAAAAAAAAAATTTGGGATGGGGCCGACCTTTAGGACCGGCCTAGGGCCTTAAGGATAGGCCTAGGACCCATATTTCCATGGACAAAAATTTTCTACTCAATTTTCTCTACCACATAGCAAAAAAAGTATTTTTGTACTAGAGCCGACCTTAAGAACCGACCTAGGGCCTTAAGAAGAGGCCTCAGACCCATATTTCCATGGACAAAAATGTTCCACTCAATTTTCTCTACAGCACAGCAAAAAAAAGTTTTTTTTTGGTAGGGCCAGCCTTTAGGAAGGGTCCTAAGGAAAGGCCTCGCAGCTATTACTGTGGACAAAAATGTTCGCATTAATTTGCTCTACAACACAACATAATAAAACCTCATCTTTAAAGAAATATTCACGAATAAGCACCAATTATCTTGTAGGGTCGCGTAACGCGAGTTAGAGCCATATTAAAGGCCCTACATCGGGAACCACTCAACCGATTTTCACCAATTTTTTTTTGTGATTTACTGAGGTCCATACCTTTCATTTAAAACCTTGAAAAGCAATTTCTGTACGAAACTCCGAAAAGTTTCACCGACCTTCAAAAAACCACGTTTTCGACCACAAACTATTGGGTAGAAATTCGACTTGTTACAAATGTTGTGGTAAACGCATAAGACCAGTACTTCGTACGGGTCTAAAAACTTTAGCTTTGCTTGTACAAGATGCTACGAAAAGGATTATGGCCAGGTTTCCAGAGCCGAGGGAACTTGTAATTTTCTTATAAATGCAGATTTTATCTTCCTATTTGCTAAGCCACACCCGTAGACGAATATATTTGCTATTGATGGCTTTCCTGTAATGTATTGCAAGCGCTACACGTAGTGATGGGTTTGAACAGAAACGTTGGTGCAATCATTGGACTCAAAGAAATCTAATCTTGAAAATTATTAACGACCCCAATCCACGTCCCACACTTACTGATTCAGCAACTTTTCGTTCGGATTGCAAATATTTTCGTCAAAATTCAAAATAAATATTCCATCCACATGAATTTGTTCATAAAATTCATGAAACTCTTCATGTTAATAATGTAATTTATTTCGAACAACCTTTGCAATTACAAATTGTCTAGTGCTATTAAACCATCGAATTACATCAAAGGGTTCATCATTTGCACCCGAAAATTGTACCACAATCAACCGTAACAATATACACATGGGGTGAGGGTGACTAACGATACAATATCTCACATACAAAATTGAAAACGATGTGTGCCCTTCCATTTTTGCATTATAATCATTCAATTTCGACGATACTATCATCGTGTTCAATCCTATGTCCCTTTGCTTGATGTGTGCTGTATATTATGCGACATAGCAACAATATAAGTACAGGGAAGAAGAATGGGAAACAAATTTTTTTTATTAAATTTTCAAGATTGAAGGTTTGCATAGATTACGACATTAAAATCATATAAATTGCATGTGAGAACGGAATGATTTATAGCCCGGAGAATAAACGTTGTACTGTTGATCCCTTTTATTTTGTAATACAACGCCGACAGTTGTCAAGTGCACTAATAGCGCCACAGCTACCATTGGTAACAGTGTCTAAATACAGTGGGAAGGTCTTGGCCGAACGAAGGGATCATTGCTGAAGAATATAAAAATGTATAAAAAGTGTTTGTATAGTGTCACAAAACAACCAGCACTGACCCATTTTATCGAATCAGTTGTTATGAGAGCGAGTCCCAGTGGATAAAACTAATTTTGTTGTAAGCACTGTCAAACGTCTGTAACTATTGTCTTCAAATAACCAGCAACATAACTTAAAGAAGTTCTTTGCACAAAAACTCGTCGTTTAAGCCGTCAATACAAAAGAGGCCGGTGTTATTAGCAGGCGTCTGCCAATAATATTTCTGTGACACTATTGGCAGGCGCTTGTCAATAATGTTTCTTGAACACTATTGGCAGGCGCGCGCAAAATATTATATTTCTGACGGAGAGTCTCGCATGCCAATAATATTTCTTGGGCCCTAATCACAATCTTTTCCAATAAATTTTCGGTATGATGAGATACCGATTTTTTGTCATAAGTTCAGCGCTGCTAGACTCCGAAATTTTTCGAAATTTAGCCTTCTCGCAGTGACTTGTTTTGTTCAAATCGATTTATCTATCTGTCGTTTCTAGGAAACGAAACGGATGAATGTAGGAAAAAGTGGAGAATGTGTGCAATAAAGTCACAAATGAAAGAAAATTTGCTCCTGTTCAGCCTCAGATTTGAACACGGGACCTCTCGATTATGAGCCAACGCCACGGGTTCAGACAAAAGTTCTTTTTGAATGTTGCTATGTTTGTGTGTTTGTTATTGCGAATTGTTTGTGTAATGTTTATTTGAAAATCCGTTGCGAAGCTTTACAACTGTCAATTTGGTAAAAGGTATCGAAATCTGCATAATGATCAAAAACGTGTAAAAGAATTCATTGTATAATTTGTGCGAGAAATATTTTTGCTTACTTAATCTCGTCTCTCATATACTCCGATCTTCAGACGAGAATATATCATCAAGAAATATTATTCACATTGATTGCTAATAGTGTCCAAGAAATATTATTGGCACTCGCCTGCGAATAACATCTCCCTACAAAAAAATTTTAAGGGAAATTTTAAAAGTCGAATATGCAAGAAGCTTCCATGAAAAAGTCTTTTAAGTTCGCCGTGTACACCGTCCGCCTTAGCTTCGCACCGACATAGGTGTACATGGCATATAGCGCCTAGACGGAAACCGATGAATATTCCGATCGAGTTTTTGTCGAGTGTTATTCCGTTGTGGGCAATCGGCTTTAAAGCACGCGACTTGAATCGTAATTCTTTTTAAACAAGACTCTCAACGTTCAATAAATTCCAGTTTCTCTTTAGCTATGTGCTTGAAATGGGAGCAAGTCCATTCTGCTCATGGCATTCTAAGAGCTCGTCCATGTGATCAATGAAAATGTTAGCAACGAGAAATCTAGCACTATATGAAGAGGCGAGGAAGGCTGGTAAGATAATGTTGTGTGTAAGTCTTATACATCACAGATGAATATAGAGCTGGTCTTGCAAGTAAAAAATGATGAAAAAAAAGCCCACAACAGAATGTTAGTCGCTGTACAAGTAAATTAAGGCCAACTTTTTCCTTCGCGCTTCATTATCTAAAAACTCTACCGATACAAATATTCTGAAGTTATTTTCTGACAAAAAGTCTCGTTGCTTCCTCTAAAGTCATTGCATGCCAATTATTCGCTGAATTAACTAGCGCCTTCATTGACTGTCGAATATTCAGTTATATTTTTCGAATAAGCTTCCTTCCTTCGAGAATGCTATACATTACGCAAAAATGTCTGCCAATCAAATTATTTAAAAATATCGTAAAATATAACGACAAAACAAGAAAGACATTTTATATTCATCTTCTGATGGCGTTCTAAAGAGCATACAGCTTTTGATTTAATTAATTCAAACTGAAAGCGACGACAACTTTTATTTGAATTTTATAAACCGTACGAATGATTTCAATCTGCTACTGTCTCTGCTGCTGTTTAATATTATGGTAATTTTTGAAAATTGGGTGGCAGTTTTAGTTAGAGGAAGAGGATGGAAAATTTGTGTAGGGAAAAATGTTCAGAATGTAATTTGTAAAAACAATAGGATGTTTTGTAGAGTTATAAATTCTAAAATCTGGGATATTATATTGACTATAGTTAGTTTTTTGCGTAGTTTACGTCACTGAAAGGAAGTGAAACGGCGTCGAATCTATCAAGACTAATGACTTATCGCCGCGCCTCGATCTTCGTTTTAAAGGTTGAATTCGGTAACGAATGGTTGGAAAGCCCACAAATGGAGACGTCTATTATGGGTCCAACACAGGTTGAGGTGCCTATAGTGTTTAAAGAACCATCCACGAAGTACATACATCCTTAGGAGGGAGGGGGTTATGACGAAAGCGTACGTTACATACATTTCAACATTTTTCTCCATACATTTTTGCGTACTAGGGAGAGGGCGATCAAAAAATAGTCCTTAAACAGGAGTGTTGTGGTAAATATTTCGCTGATTCCCCTTAAGAGTAGAGAATGCAGTAGAGACTTGATAGGGTTTCGGTGTGGACTTACCTACTACATCTCGATTGGTAGAGCTGCAAACATTGTGCTTATAAAATTCACGCAATACTTGCCCTTGAGAGCCTTAATGGTTAAAGCAAGTGTATCAGATAAAACCGACCTAAAAAGAGCATTGAAACACGTTTTCATTATTTTTTAATGATTTACAAAGTTACATGCAGATATTCACCACACATTAACTACAAGAAACAAGGATATTAAATTATCAGCATACAAACAACGGAGTCTCGCGTATATACTGTGACATGAAACTGAATTTGAAATAGACCTTCAGCTCTTTACAAAAAAATGATAATAGAAAAGTATTTCCATTGTTGTGAAAAGAAGCTTAAAAAATGTTTGTTTGAAAACAAAATGATAAAAAAATTAATGAATGTACAAAGAACGGTTGTTTGCAGCGATTTGCAGATCCATTTTATTAACATGGATAAAGCTTGATGTTATACAGTCGTATAATGCAATCCACTTTTCCACACTAGAAGGATCATGTAACCGTGATATTTTGTTTAGAAATATACCTATTTATTCAGCATTGCTTAGAATGGTATAAAAAACGAGTCGGAATCCCTTGTCGATACGTTGTCATTGTCGTTAGACCCATACGAAGAACGAAGTCTTATGGGGGGTCTTATGCGTTTACCATGACATTCGTAACCACACCAATTTCGACTCGAAAGTAGGGGGGAGGGGGGAGCTTCGATCATGGTCCTTAGATGACGAATCATTAGCCATCAATTAGCCAACAATATTTAGAAGAGACTATTTGAACATTGAAAGACGTAACCAAAAATCTTACACAAAGAAGAAAGTTTTCAATGTAATTTTTCATCAATTTTATAATATGTACATGATATGTATATGTGTTTGTACATGTTTGTATGGTGGCTAACGAATGTAGGGAACTTTTCCTTTTACGAAATGTCACGAAAACTAGGTGGCCAACGAAGCAAAGGAACTTTTCCTTTGACGAAATGTTACAAAAAGTAGGTGGCTAACGAAGCTAAGGAACTTTTCCTTTTAGGAAATGTGACAAAAACTAAGTGGTTAACGAAGCTGAGAAACTTATACTTTTACAAAATGTCACAAAAACTAGGTGACTAACAAAACTATGAAATTTCGTAAAAGGAAAGGCTCCCTAGTTTTGTCAGCCTACTTCAGTTAGAAGTACTTACCGATAAGTTCACGCTCTTCATTCATTGCAAAGTATTTTACTGAACACTCAACAAATCCTTATAGAGAAGCATTAACAAACGAATCTTCAATATAGAGAATATTTCCTTTTAAAAATGTCACAAGAACGAGATGGCGAATAAAACTACGAAGGTTTTCCTTTTAAAAAGTGCTATTAAAACTAGGTAGGTAACGAAGCCAAGGAAGGTTTCCTTTTACAAAACGTCACAAAAAGTTTTTGGGTAACGAAACTAGAATTAGTACGAGTGAGGGGAACATTCGTCTAACATGTGCTTTTGGGCTCAGCTAGGCTCTAAAACTGAATCTCTACTGGGGCCCAACATGTTTTTTTGACATAAATCGGTTAAAGCTTATCTGATTTTCAAAAACGTTTTTTCTTGAAAGATGATCAGAAAATTGATTACAAGAATGAATTTGGGCGAAATCGGTCAAAAACTTTCGTGGTTTTTCGAAGGTTGGTGGAACTTTTTCACTTATATCTCTGCGAAATTAGAACGGATATCGCTCTTGAAGGTTTTAAATAAAAGATATGGACATCAGAAAATCACGAAAATTAAATTAGTCAAAATCTGTTGAGTTCGGGCTATAGAGTTCCCAGTGTGGGCCTAACTCACGATACACGATTCTACAAGATATTTGGTGTTTTTTTGTGAAAATTTCTTTAATGATGAGGTTTTTAGTGTTTTTGTGCTGTGTTGCAAAGAAAAAAGAAACGAAATTTTTTGATCATGGAAGTATGGATCAAGGGTGCTCTAGGTCGGTTCTAAGATGCAATTTTTTTTTTTTAAATTTTTTCCCTTTTTTTCATTTCGGGCGTTTTTAAAGATTGGAGATGTTTTTTGCGCCATTTCTTCGGAAGGGTTTTTCAATATTGCCCTTAGGGCAATTTCCAATCCAACTTAATGTGGACGTATTTTCATACACTTAAATGTTAAGGCAACATTTACTTTACACATCTATTCTGTTACAAACGGGTCCCCTGCATATGTTTTTAAATAATAGATTTACATCAGTCTACATTTAACTCACATTCGATAAAGTCTAATATTTTTATGAAAATAATAAGATCGTAATAGGGGCGTGGAATGGTACAGTTAAATCGTTGTTGTTTTCCAGCGAGACCCCACACACAATGAAATAGTGTTACGCAAAACATTACGTACATCATCATGCGAAAAATTCACAAAGAGAGAGCTAACTCCTGCGAATGCATAGAGAATCTTTTTTCTCAGCAAGTCTGTAGATAATTTTGGAAATGAGTTAAAAGATATTTTAAGGAAGATCTAATGCCATATATCATCAGCAATTTACCCCATTTCAACAATTCACTATTTATCTTTCAATTGCATTCTAACGAAATGTTCTGCGAATACAATACTTAGCTATTCTTGTAGTTACGAAAGATTCATCATGAGTCCATAAGGACCTCCTGTTGAGTGTTCTCCACCAACCCTTTCTTTTACACCAACTTACTATTTAAACAAATGCCTTAAGAAATGTATTCCAATGTTTATCAATCGTCTTTGTGTATAGTCTTGTGTACAGTGTCTTGCTTTTCACAATACATATAATTTTATGAAATGATGTTGTAGAACATCTTTTGTTAAATGAATATCGTGTCTGATATGTCTTTTGAAACAAATCATCATTTATTATGTAGTCCGGTGTAACGAAACTCTAGGTTGTGAAATTGCAATCAGAAATTATGTGTTAGTGACAGCTATGTACAATTTTGGATAACAGAATATCGATCAAAAATTTATAGTGGGTAATAGTAGGATATGATATTTGACCTAAGGAAATGATTAATTACTCAACGAGTGATAGACTAGACTGCTCTGGATCTGTTTCACTGAATAATGGGCAGAATATACAAGATACCGAAATTCTTTCTCGCGTCTCTAATAGACTCGTCTTGTACATATAAGTATCGCTCTTTCCTTGACAACATTTTTATTAAAAAGGAGTTGCATTTCCTGCTGTGTCCTGTCTCCGTCAATACTTTGACCTACAGCAATAATAGCTTCCCTAACACATAGAAGAAGCTCTTTAATCGAATGAGAGATTTCCCGAGCAAGCTGGAAACGAGTTCTGTTCTAGAATCAAATAGAGCATTTCTGTTTAGGAATTTGCTCAATAATTAGTCTCGCCGGCGGAAATTGCATTCAAAAATATCATTTGAGCAACACACAATTACCAATTTTTGGTGCCTCTACCAAAATGAAATGTGTTTTGTACAACGATGTCACGAAACGAAGACGAATATGTGGAAAACTGTCTTCACTTAATGAACCCTTTTGCCTGAATCACTCTTTGGTTTTTCACTAAAGCAAAAAAGTTTCAGTGACCTTCGACTTTTTTCAGATTCGGTATCGAAATTGTAAAAATATTTCCGTGTTCTTGATTTTTCAATGTTTTTGAAGATTGATGGGATTGCTGAGAAATAATATTGTATTTCGAACTTTAAACCAGACTATTTATCTATTTGTCTACATACTCTACCATACTAGGAATAATTCAATTACGTCTTTACGTTTCCTTCAGTCATGAATTAAATATGTTGTAGATGATTTAAATCCAAATCTTTGAGTTGAAATGTTTGTTTCTCTCGACTCAAACGTTGCCAGAAGACAATTTCATTTGGCACAAGGATTTCATTAGCTTTCTGATAAACTTTTCATATTCGGTTACATTTCGCCTTTTAGAAGAAAGGGTAGTAGGTATCATTGACAATGCCCTTATCTTAACGTTTTATTTACATCCAGTTACAATCAAAGTGTTGTTATAAAGTTGTTAAACTGTCTTTTACCTTTTCATTGCAAACATAATTTCCATAGACGAATTAAAACTTTTTGATGGATATGCAATGAAAAACTCACGAAAGTAACACAAATCCTTCTTGCAACTTGGAAGTATATAAAATTGTGGAATTAATGTCTCATTCTTTGCAAACTTCATATCTTTTCAAATAAAATTTTCCGCCAAAATAATTTTTTTTAAATGAATACAGCGAAGTGGTAAAGTCTGGAAAAAGCTGAGGAGTAAGATTTTTTCACCCTCTCAAACTACCATATCTCAACACTCTCTGCAAGTAGAAATCGTTATAAGTGATGATTTGTTGTGACGTCATTCCTAACACCAAAGTTTGAAACCTATGATAGTACCTTAGGTTTCTGCTTATAGACAGAAGTGTGCATATGCTTACTTTGGTAGAATCACGGCGGCGATTACAAGGAATGGTTTGTTATATAACAATGTATTGAAATAGAAATTCGCCTGTTACCTAAATCAGACCGGATTGCATCTGGAACTGCATCAGAATATACCAGAGGCACCGGATTCTATTTGGGCTGTTGGGTTCGACAAAGAATTGAAAATAGAAACTTTGACACTATAAGATTTTATATTGTGTAAGATATCGTATAAGATTTCAAACAGCACCTAACCCAATAGCAGCTTTAGTGCGCCTCCTGAAAAGTTTCGTGCATCTCCAGAAATTTTATAGAACGTAAAAACGAATTTTTCGCGGAATCATCCAGGTAGGAGTACAGTAAAAGTTCAATTCTACATCATAGATCATAGATTTTCTTCAAACAATTTTACAATTTTCAATTCAATTTTTAATTTGCTCACAATGCAACGTGGAAAATTCGCCTGCGTCGCTAATTTACTACTTCCGAAAATAACTTTGACTTCACACAAATACAGAGAGGCTAAAACCCGATGCCCTAAAAGTTGCGTCTAGATACTCGTCTGAGCGATTAGCCATAACACAAGTATACAATATAGTGACCCTATTTCAATATTTCTACGTTCGAGAGATTTATTTTCAGCGATAAATAATTTACAGGTACGAAATACGACGGAAGAATTTAACGAGAAATACTGAAATACAAGAGAAATTCTCCCAAAAAACGACGAAAGCTACAAATTGAAAATGAGGCACAGTGATAAAGTCAATGTAAGTACGTTGAGAGATAATATTAGACTTTTTTGTGTGCCATGCAATGTGGCTTGTAAAAACGGCGTCCAGCCTTTCTCATAAAGTTTAACATTGATTGAATCAGTCCATCATCTGTGATTAAGTGACGAAAAGGTGCGAAAAAAGAATCTTCATACAAAATGCCATTTTTCAAAAAATTATCACACAAAAAGAGATAATTCTCTCAATTATTAAGTAGCACACGACCGTAAAATGTTTTTCGCCGCAGTGCGTACTAGCCTTTAGCATAAAAGGTTTTGGTGGTAACACGAAAAACGAATTAGGTCTTCCTATTCATGACTTTAAATGAGTGCGTCCATATGCGCCCCACAACATTCCTTCAACGCCGAAAATGACTGCTCAGCTACGCATACAATTTGCGGATATGTTCGAAGCAAACGAACAAAATCTGGTATATTCACAATAAAATTTCCGCATTTTTTGAAAAAAAAAAAAACTTTAATTTGTTTTTCTTTCCTCACGTCTTCCAAACATCGCACGATGCGCGTCGAGACGATTCAATTGAAAATGTTTTGATTTCATCAATCTTTGTTGGCCGCAATCAAAACGTATATCCAAGCCTGCCAAAACGAGACGCGATAATGGATCACAACCAAAAACTCTAAATCGCTAAAGAGAGGCATTGAACCCATTGAACCCATGTGTAAAAATTTTCCCTAGGGGTTAGGAGGCCTCCGTTCTCCTCAACGTTCTCTACAAAATATCAAAAAACAATTTTTCGGGTGAGGGCCGACCTCAGGATCGACCTTGGACACATACTTCTATGGACAAAAATGTTCCCTACATTTTCTTCACAAAACCTAGTCTCTGACCCATACTTCCATGGGTAAAAATGTTCCACTCAATTTTCTCTACTACATAGCAAAAAAGAATTTTTTGGGCTAAGACCGACAAATGGCTCTAATGACGAGCCCGACCGCAAATTTGTCTTGATTACTTTTAGACCCGCGATGGCCTCTCAAAAAAAAAGACTAAAGAAAATCGTGTAGAATTTGTGTGACATTTCTACTATGTGACGTTTCTACTATCCAATGATATCCCCTCTCCTTGTCGTGTGACATTCTTTGTGAACAACCCTTAGCGTGCCCCGTAAACCATTTTCGTTTATTCGCATGGAAGCAGCAAAAATCTGATGCATTTTAATTGCTACAAAAATAAAATGTTTAAAGCACCTTCTTTGCTTGTTAAAATAGACATTGGATTTATCGTCGTCTTTCTTTATTCCGCAAAGTCGTCGACATAAGTATTTATATGCGAAATTTGAAAAGATGAGCTAAAAACTTTTCGTTGAGTTGTTTGTTAAGGAGGTGGAAGAGGGAGAGTGAAATACGGTAAAAAAAGAAAGTTTCTTTAAGTAATTGTTTGTTCATTTTGTTGATTCATTGCTAATTATGAGCACCGTTAAAGACAAAAACTAAAGTCAATTTTTATGTTTTTTTCAGTTAAAACGAAAAATGACTGAAGAAATAACATCACAAACACCACAACAATCATCGCCACGCCCATCAAAGCCAAGAATTAATTTACAGGAACTCAGAAATTCGGACTTGGTCAGTCGCTATTTAGCTGCGACGCCTCCGTATTTGTACTCTGCACCGGTTGGACCACATAATTTTTTCTTCAGCGAAATGCTTCGTTCACTCGTTCAAGCGCGAAACAATAGCGAGCAAACCGTTCGCAGTCAGGCGAATCAAATATCTGCAGCTGCGCCGGGACGTCGTCCACGAAAACGTGCTTGGAGTAATCAACGACCTACCTACGAAATACCACGTGAACAAAATGAAATAGAAAAACAGACAACTGAAAAACCGTTAGAACTGACCAATAAAGCAACGTTTCCATTGACGAAGTATCAGAAATGCGAAAGTCCAAAAATCCTTACCCCAGAAAACGCCATAAGAAGCTCATCTAAAATCGATCCGCAAGACGTTAAACTCGTTCCACACATTGACTATCCGTCAAACATGACTGTTAATACAACATCTAATCGTATGAACGGTCACACGGAACCAGCAGCAGCTGCAGTTCCTCCTTCTGAATTAGTTCTTCCTCCACCACCACCGATGTGGTATCCCCCATTATATCCACCTTACGGAATTGATCCGTTGCACTTTTTCATCGATCTTAGAGTGTCCGGTCACATCTACGACCGAAAAAAGGAAAACATTTCTCCTACTAGTCAGTCAGTTGACAATAACAACATTCTTTCGTCAGCAGAAAGTGAAACGATCAATAAACACCGACACGGCTCAGCATTCAGCGTACCGAAACCACGTCGTGATAAAAGTCCACTGGCATTAAATCTATCGTCTGGATCGCCGAAAAAATCCGAATTCAATCATACGTATGAACACGGCGGGAGTGATTCTGCGAAGAGTACCAATTACGTGTTACAGAATTTACCGAGAATCTACACACACTTGGCTGGTCACAGTGGCGAGGAGAGAAATTCATTGAATTCGGAGGAAACCGATTGTAAGTCAGATTGTGATGTTCAGGACATCGATGGACGAGATGATCGTTCTGACGAAAATTTCGACGAAACGGACGACGTTGTCATTGTGGATAATAAAAGTAACTAATGTAATTGTGCTGATAAATCATGGAATCGTTTTGGTAGAAATATTGATGTAACCAGTAGGTAAAAATAAAGAAATTAATCGTAGAAATCGACTGTATTATCAAAACATACGCAAAGAATAGATGTGGCAAACAGAATGGATGTTGCAAAAAGACTCGCACGTATCTAAATAAAAATGAGCAAGCAATTCAATGGCAATTCAATGAACTTGAATCATGGGACATACGTACCTTTTAGGGGAAAAAAGTTCAGAGTGATCGGTGCAGCCGTTTAAAAGGAAATGGGGGGGGGGGGGGACAGTCGGACACTTTTTTTCGCTGATTCGTCATCTCTAGACGTTATAAAATACATTCCCCTCACTGCCGCCACGATCTACCATATGTCAATAAAATGTATACTTTATACTTCGTACGGGTCCAATAATTACTATTCCCTTCAAAGCCTAGTTCCGTCCGCCGCATGTATGTCGATGATAATTGCTATACGGAAATGACTCGGACACATACTTCCAGAGGCAAAAATGTTTCCCTTAATTAGCTCTGCAACATAGCAAAAAACATTTTTTGGTTAGAGCCGACCTTAGGAACGAACTCCAGGCCCACTTGAGCTCTAAGCACAGGCAACGGGCCCAATTTTTTTTTGAATATAAGTCGGTACTCGGTTACCTATCAAATAGAAAAAGAGTCAACAAAATCGGTTAGGATTTACCCGATTTATGTATGAGCCCTAGTAGAAACTAGTAGAAGTTCTTCTGATCAACAAATTTTCTTCCATAAAATATGGAATAAAAATGTCGAATAAAAATGTTTTTTCAAAATCGGAAGAGATTTACTCGACTTATGTGCAAAAAACATATAGGGCCCTAGCAGAAACTCGTTTTTAGTGCCCTAGCTAAGTCCAAGGGCCCAATCTCAAAAAAGTTTCTTCTACAAGTTGTTGGGCTTCCATAAACCTGTCGATTAAAAAAATTTTTGAAAATCGTAAAAGATTTACTCGAGTTATATACAAAAAACGCGTAGGGGCCTAGCAGAAACTCATTTTTAGTGCCCTAGCTAAGTCCAAGGGTTCAAAGTCACAAAAATTTTCTTCCATAATTTGTTGGCCATGCCTAGACTTTTCAAACGAAATACGTTTATGAAAATCGGAAAAGATTTACGTGAGTTATCTACATAAAACACGTAGAGCCCTAGCATTGACTCGTTCTTAGTGCCCTAGCTAAGTCCTAGGACTCAAATCCGAAAAAGTTTCTTCCATAAATTGTCCGCCATGCCCAAATTTTTCAAACAAAAAAAATTGTGATAATCGGAAAAGATTTACTTAAGTTGTGAACAAAAGACCAAAAACCACTTAAACGGCCCTACAAAAAATACATACGTAAATACTACATACAAAAAATGAGTTTGTTGGAAGCAAAACCCGGTCTTTTTCCAACTGTTGAAGTGACGTTTTAAACGTCAATTAATTTTTTTTTTTAGAATATCCAAAACCTGTTTATTTTTCCTCAATTCTATTAGTTTTTTGAATTGAGGAAAAATAAACAGATTTTGGATATTTCGAAGAAAATGTTTTTGTTTGACGTTTAAAACGTCATTTTGACAGTTAGATTAGACCGAGTTGTACTATTCCATCTTCTCTAACTATTGTTACTATTGACGTCACAACTAAGAATTGACTTTACTTTCGGCTCTGTTAGCAAGCATACAAAAAGACTTTTTGGGGTTAGAGACATGCCTAGGATCGACCTGTGATCCTGAGGATTGACCTCTAATCAACATTTCAATGGTCAAAGATTTTACCTTAAATTTTCACTACGACTTTAACTTTACTTGGGAAAACCAAAAAGCACTCGTGATTTTGGCTCTTTATCACAAAATGTAATGAATTACTTTGGCAAGGCCCAATGTAATGTACTATTGCCCCGCTCGTAAAGTAAAATAACGATTTACTCATACAAAGACCAAGAACTTTTAAACGGTCGTTACGCCGACAATTCACAAATTCAATCCCAAAAACACTTTTGGTACGACCTTTCAGGGAAAAAAGATTTTGAATATCGTTCAAATTTTACTCGAGTTATCGTGTTGACGAACATAAATACGACAAATTGTTTTTTGGAGATTCGATGCCCCCTCCCCGTACTCCAATCGATTTTACGTTACAAACTTCGTGGTAAGCGCAGTAAACCCCTTTTGAAAAGAACTTTGTCTAATGAAAAGAATGTCTCCCCAGAAGCCAGACAGGTTCGATGCCGTTTCGATGATCTCGATTGCCACCAATCTACAATCGGTCGTCAGCTTATCCCATACAGGAGACTCAAAATCTTTTCCGAAAGAGACCGAAAATTCAATCCCTCTGTAGTTGACAGGACATAATGAAATCGAAATCCAAAAAGTTATCTGTAGCGTCTGCAACTCAATTAAAAATATAATCAGAGGTCATTTCAATATAAAATTGCTTTTGTATTTTCCCTTCATTTTGAAAATGTATGTTTAAATAATTACAAAAAAAAAAAGTCAAATAATTATAATTCTCTTGTGCCGCCTACTAGAAGGCGAAAAAAAAATACATTTCTTCAAAACAAAAAAAACACAACTCTTACTCATCAGCCTTGAGAGATATAGTGAGCCAAGTCGACTCGGTACAATAATTCCTTATTTCTTTCTACGTTATCCAATCTTTCGTACACTTGATGCTCCATTTGCCACTCCCACAATTGTCTGTTGACGAATGTTGTTTTGAATGATGCGTATACTGCGTTAGGATCACTCATTTGATCCGGATAGAATGTGACTCCCGTTCGCTTATCCATAAAATAAGTTTTTTTCTGCGTTTTCGAAAATGCTTTCACGATATGTGGCTTCATATCGTTGAAGAACAATAAGCCCCGAGGTATATAGTAGCGATCCGGACCAACGGCGTTACGTATTTTCAATCCCAATCGACGTCGGCCGTCTTTGAGGGTGTAGTGATTGAGTCGATCGAAAAACTGCTCAAACTCACTAAGCCGGTAAAGTTTCTTGCACAAAATAGGTGACGTACATATTTGCGTTGCGCCATCGTTGATTACTTTGCTTGGCTTGTTTAGGGCACTAGCGAATTTTTCGCACATTTTCAATCTTTCGCCCAATGGCAAATGCCGAATATTGACGCCACCTAACACCATTCCGTCGATTATATGCAACGCATAAACGATGGTCTGAGACTTCCATTCGCCTATCGATTCTTTTGCGATTTCTCCGTAAATTAGTGTGTTGGCCGACATTTCGACAATCACATTCTGCAGTGGTTTCCACGATCCGTTTGCGTAAAAGAACACGTCTCGGCCGCCCCGGCTCATAAAAAATGCTCGTATATTTTTTCCACTATCTTCCACCGTCTCGATTGGTACAAACGACCAGTCACTTCGATCACGGAACACTGTTGCGAGGATGTTCGGTCGATTGGTCAGACATCTTTCCGTGGACATCATAAAATTTTTTTCGTCAAACCACTGATCTATCAACTGTTTGAAAGTGCTGTGAATGTCCATTTTCACTTTGCTCTTACGCTGTGTAAGCGGTACGTTCCACGCCTTCAAAGAGTCTTTCCGTAAGTCATTTTGTCTCGGTTCGATCATTTTACTGTCTTTGCTAAATGCAGCGATTTTGAGTAGATTTGCGATCTGATTCTGGCCGATGCGATTGTTACTTTCAACGATGTAATTAAAGAAATCGGTGTCTTCTTTCAAAACTTCGAGGGGCACTAATTCGAGAGTATCGCCTTGACTGTCAGCGTCAGTATTCGAAACATTCCACATTTCTAGGTTTATGTCGAACAGATGACGCTTGATGGTGTCGGTATTTGGCAGTTTGTACTTGCATATCAGATAGCGCTCCGAATTGGCTGGTCTAGAAGTATTCGGCTTGAAGATGCAAATTTGTTTGAAACATTTATACATAAGGTACACCAGTCCCACACTAAAATGTGTAAATATGTCGAAGAGTTTAACCACAAAACTTCCGTCTTCGCGCAGAATTGAAAGTGCCGTTAAACACTGGCACAGGTACAGCTGTTTCGATTTAATTTCTTGAATATTCTTCTCATCGACATAGAATCCGCCATCTGCCATCACAAAATGAACACCAGTGTCGTGCGTTTGTCTGAGGACGTAGCTCTGTAGAGACTCAATATTCTCCGGATCAAATACATTGCCGTCCTCCTTAACACCATAATATGCATCGAAGGTTTCGGCATTGCCAGCCAAAAATTCGTCCAATTTAAAGTCATTCTCGTTCCTTAGCGTAAAACCAAATCCCTTCGCTTGCCACCCTTTCCGCCATAAAACATATTCCGAAAATCCACCAGGTCCAGCACACACATCAGCGAAATAAAGTAAGTCCTTAACCAATGATCGACCCATATCGTCTTTCGGATCGGTGAACATGAAATCCATCACCGCGTCCATGTTAGCCATTTTAACTGCAGCACGATTCAAAAATATCGATCCACGTATGGTTTCAAAGGGGTTGCATCTCGCCCGTGCCCTCCTTAATTCGTCAGGGTCGATGTCATCGAAAATGGTTTTCGATTCTAAAATTTCGCGTAAAACTGCCTTATCACAAAAGGTATCTTCGTTATCGATTGATAATAAACGGCAACCAATTTTGAGCCACGAATCTAAAATGTCTCGCGTTATTTCATCCAAATCGTTAGCATTGTTAGGCAACCATTCTACGTATTCATCAAGCGAGACACTTTCCTTCTTTGAGTCGAATTTACCAGCGGCAACATCAATCCCTTCCAACTTTAGACCAAGACCTCTTCTACCTTTGTGATCGGATGCAGCGACGGGCTCTATTATACCTTGACCCGAAATGCCGAGACCTTTATTCTGGTCGTAGCCCATATTTTGCATCATACGCATCGACTTTGCGGAGTAGTTGTTATACTCAACTTTCATTTTCTTTGATGGTAACTCATGTTCTTCATTCTCCGCATACTGAATCCGCCTTTTGTTCGCCGTATAGCTGACATTCTGGTCGCTGAATTCATCATCGGTGCTATCGCTGCTACTGCTATCCATTGCTTAAGCTGCTGCCAGATTATTTCTTACCAGTAGTTAATTCTGATTCGAAGTCGGTTTTTCTAATTTTCTGCAAGAAAGAAAGAAAATACAATCAAGATTTTACATAGCATTGAAAATGGATTCGAATCTAAATTAGGTTGTGAAGCAGACGTTCAAGCTACTCGTTCTTCCGTGATTACATCAAGAAATTCTCCGAAGATTGTGTTGAAAATATACTACAAAAATACATTTAATTTAGTTGAACGGGACGCAATGCTTAAAGATTAAGGCCATAGCACCAAAAATGTATCCATACCTTTGGCAACCGTCTTACTTATTTTACGGAGAAAATATGATCCTCTCATTAATATTCAGTCTAGCAATACAGCCTATCGTCAATTCTTTGTCATCCGATTTAAATGTCTGGTACTTAGACGATGGAACTCTTTATGAGTTTGTTGCAGATTTTAAAATCATAATTGAAGAATCAAGAAAAATTGGCTTAGAAATCAACCCAAGCAATATTGCTCTTCTACTCAGGTGTCCGTGATGAAAACGTGTTAGCAGAATTTGAAAAAATTTCTCCAAACATGTCATGTTGACTCAATAAAATTGAATTTACTTGGATCGTCTATTTTAGAGGATGGCTTCGAAGAATTTTCAAGCAAAATGATAGACAAATTGACAGCTATTTTCGATCGATTGCCAAAATTGAATGCCCATATTGGATACATCATCTTGAAGAACTGCCTTGCAATTTCAAAGCTAATTTATTTTCTTGGTGCAAATCCAGTTTTCATCTCAAAAATCGATTATACAATCAAAAACGCTTTAGAATAAATATTGAATATTCATTTGAATGATGAACAATGGACACAAGCAACTCTTCCGATGGGTGGCCTAGAGGTACGAAAAACAGAAGACATCGCTCTTCCGTCGTTTTTGTCGTCAACATTTGGTGATAAGGATCTCGTTTCACAAATTATGAACTCCGATTCATCACACGAAACCTTCATTCACCATTTCGAAGACGTGATTACTAAATGGAATGAGTTAAATAAGAATTACTTGCCGAAAAATCAAAGAGAATTTGACTCCATAAACATGAAACGCCATCGTCGAAACGAAAATAATTTTTGTGTAAGTTGAAGAAAAATCGAGACTCCTCGCATGTGAAAAAGTGGAATCTGGCGCTTGGTTGAATGTTATTCCATTACCGAACGTTGGAACTTTTTTAAATAACAATGTTCTTCGTACCAATAGGATTATATCGCGACGATGGAAAAAGACCAGATGGAATGTCTTTGATTTCATGGGCAAGAGGCCAGTGCCTTGTCTGGGACGCAACATGTGTCGACACGTTTACTAAATCATACCTCAATCAAGCTCAACAAGCTCTCAACAAGCAGGAACAGCAGCTGACAAGGCACTACAAAGGAAACATAATTTATATAAGAAAATCAAGAGCGAAAATTACAAATTTGTCGGAATAGCTGTTGAAACTACGGGTTCCTGGTCAGTGGAGGCAAAAGATTTATCCTCTTTAAGTTGGGTAAGAAATTAGAAAAAGTAAGTGGAGACTCACGAAGTAAAAGTTTCTTGTATCAAAAAATATCTTTGGCAATACAAAACATAACCAAAGACCCATACGTATCGGAATAGATGTGACAAACAGAATAGATGTGGCAAATAGAACAAATCCTGCAAAAAGACTCGAACGTATCTTAATATAGTAATAAGCATAACTATATAATATTTCAAAGATCCATAGAAATTACCCAAGGTAATGTCAAAGGCCCTACCGAAGCACATCTCAGACCATTCAAATCTAAAAATGATTATATCCAAGGATTGGGCCATTTTCTCCTAAAACCCTGAAACACTTGTTCTCTAAAATTTTGTTCTATACAACTTTGCCTTTGGAAGCAACCTTCTACCTCTTACAGTTCTAGAGATATAGGTCATCCCTCCCAATTCTAGAAGTGGTCATATCCCAGGATTGTGGCATTTTCATTCAAAACCCTGAGACACGTGTTCGCTAAAATGTTATGCTCTACAGCTTTGCCTTTGGAAGTAATTTTGTACCTCTTATAGTTCTAGAGATATGGATCATCCCTCCCATTTCTATAAGTGGTCATATCCCAGGATTGGGGTAATTCTACCCAAAACCTTGAGAAACATGTTCTCTAAAATTTTATTCTCTACAACTTTGCCTTTGTAAGTAACTTTCTACCTCTTATAGTTCTAGAGATATGGATCATCCCTCCCAACTCTAGAAGTGGTCATATCCCAGGATTGTGGCATTTTTACCCAAAATCCTGAGACATGTGTTCGCTAAAATGTTATTCTCTACAACTTTGAATTTAGAAGCAACTTTCTACCTCTTATAGTTCTAGAGATATGGATCATCCTTCCCAATTATAGAAGTGGTCATAACCCACGATTGTGGCAATTTTAACCCAAAATCCTGAGACACGTGTTCTCTAAAATTTCATTTTCTACAACTTTGCCTTTGGAACCAACATTCTAACTCTGATAGTTCTAGAGATATGGATTATCCCTCCCAATTCTAGAAGTGGTTATATCCCAGGATTGTGGCATTTTTACCCAAAACCCTGAAACACGCGTACCCTAAAATTTCATTCTCTACAACTTTGCCTTTGACAGTGAATCACCATATTGCATAGTTAAGGAAATAAACACGAAAAACTGTTTTAGTATATGGCCAAGAAACTAAATTTCTTCGATTCCATTGGTTCCAGTGCCCCGATACTGAACCGATTCCCACAAAAAAAAAAATATGAGCAATTTCCGTGCTATATACTTGCTTAGATATTTGCGAAAAAGTTTCACCGACTCTCGAAAAACCATGTTTTTGGTCACTTCCTCGACCATATCTCCGGAACCACTTGATCGATTTTGCTCATCTTCGAACTTGAATCATGGGAGGCATGTATCTTTCAGGGAAGTGGAGACGGACGGACGGACATTTTTTCTATTGTTGATTCGTCGTATTTAGACGATAATAAATGCATCCCCCAACTGCCACCTCGATCTACCCCATGTTGCATTAAAATTGTTTGTAATAAACTTCGTACGGGTCCAAAAATTAATGCGGCAAGTATAATTGGTGGCATTCCAGGAGAGAAGAATATGGAGGAGATTTTTTATTTATAATTTTTATTTTTTACTTTGTGTTTCTTTCTGTCTTTAGACACAATTGTTTGTCATTTATTTTATAAATAAAACCCACTAAAGTTGAGAACAAACACAGCATAATTTCAGTCAAACAAATACACAAAATGGAAGTTAGGAAAGCCATTGAAATTTGGCAAATTTTGTTTGGCATTTCGCCATCACTTACCTAAATAATTTGCATCTGTTTTCGTTTGTTTAAACTACTGACAAATTTCGTCAGTTTCTGGCAATTTATTTGTAAACTATCACTACAGAACTGGAGAGAAAATACAGCTCTTTTCCCGTTGCGATTAAAGCCGATATGATGAAAGATATGTCTTGCGAAACGTAGTTTTGTGAAGTTCGGTATTTTTCCCATATGTTTCGGATTGGGCTACGTTCACTCTTTTCGTTCGCATTTGATCGAAAAAGGAACCGCCGCGGTGAAATTAAATTTTTTATGGGAAAAGTTTGAATTATTTTTGTGTAATGCACCGATTCACGTTCATTCATTCATGAATGAATTGTTTATTTGCTATGAATAAACATAAGTGAAAATTCGGGTGAAGTTGTATATGCGCAAAAATGACGAAGTTAGTCTGTCTAACCATCCGCAACGCTTCACAATTTGATGGCATTTTTTTTTCATGTTCTTTAAATATCGAATATTTCACCGGCCATTTTCTCGGTTTCTTTTGAAAATTATATTATCAAAGTTTTAGCGAATGTAACTGTAAGTACGCTATTCTAATGTAATTAGTACATACGTTTTATGCTTCCTACTTCGGAATCTTTAATTGCGTGAAACGGATTAAACGTGGTAGCCGTTGTAAGACCCGTACGAAGAACGAAGTTCTTCGAAAAAGGGTCTATTGCGTTTACCACGGAGCTTGTAACCAGATGAATTTCGACCCGGGAGTTGGTTACTTTTTCGTTTCATGGTCCTTAGAAAAAAAAAATTGTCCGTCTGTTCGTCTGACCGTCTTTCGATAACGCACGATAACTCGATAAAACTCAACCGATTTTCAAAATCTTTTTTTTCCCTGAAAGGTAATCAAAAAAGCTTTTACAGGATTGAATCTGGGCTTTGTTGGCCCAAGGGCCGCCGGTCTAGGTTTAAGTGGTTTTTGGTATTTTGTACATAACTCGAGTAAATCTTTTCCGATTTTCAAAATCTTTTTTTTTTGTTTGAAAGGTCTGGGCATGGCCGACAATTTTTGGAAGAAAATTTTTTGATCTTGAGACCTTGGACTTAGCTAGGGCACTAAAAACGAGTCTCTGCTAGGGCCAAACATGTTTTTTGTACATTACTCTAGTAAATCCTTTCCGATTTCAAAAAAAAAAATAATTTTAATTGAAAGGTAAAACAATTCCTTACAATTTTTGGAAGAAATCTTATCGAATCTGAGCGTCTGGACTCAGTCAGGGCTCTAAAACTGAGTCTCTACAAGAGCCCTACGTGTTTTTTGTGCATAACTAGAATAAATCTTTTCCGATTTAAAATTTTTTTTTAATCGAAAGGTCTGGAATGTCCAACAATTTATGGAAGAAAATTTTTTTACTTTGGGTCGCTGGAACCTATAGCTAGAACCCTAAAGAGGCAAACCGACTAGGGCCCTTCTTGTTTTTTATACATAAATCGAGTAAATTCCATAGGTAATCAAAGCCTTAAGAGCATCCAAGAAAAAATTTGGGCCCGGGCCGAGCCTAAGATGGAGCCATCATGTCATGCGCATCACCGAAACCAAACAACGTTTCCTTTGACACCGATCTTCTATCTCTGACAGTTTTCAAAATATTTGAATTTTTCCAAAATATGTAAGGCAATATTGAAGAGAGTCACCGTAGGGCTCTAGGGTATGTAATAGAAAGAGGAAGTAGATGTAGATCTACGACTTTGTCACTGGCAATTTCAATTAACGATAGATTTATAAGAAAAATTTGAATTGGATTTGCCACTTGTTGATAATTAACTTCTCAGTAAAGCAGCGCTAGAAACGGCAGTGATGCAGTCAATTGCCCAAAAGGTCCTTGCAGCAGACGACATGAATGAAGTCCTTCAATATTCCAACTGATTTGGGTCACTAGCGATATGAAGGAAGTGTTTGTTTAGCACATCGCAATTCCCTAAATAAATGATATCGTTGGATGTGACGCTTATGCTGACCATACGCAAAAAGCCGACTTCATGTACAACATTGTTCTTCACTCGCGTAAGATCTAAATAGCCTGCATTACCTAACAACTCTACGAGCACCAAGTCGTTTAGCTTGCTAATGCTATCGACTACTATTTCAATTGTTTGAATAATTAGCAAGATATCTGTACAATCACATGACGATCAGCAGAGAGGAAGATGTTTTATTACAAAAAACAGTGAGTAACTGACAAAACACGTTTATTCAGAATAGTAATTCGGATTGGAAAAAATGTTGTCGGTTGGTAACTCTATATTTTTTCAACTCGTTAATATCGTCGCACTAATTACTTGTGACAATTTGATTGTTAAAACGACAACCGGTCAAGTAAAAGGCATCGTCCTCACAACATTTTTAGGAAATAGAGAGTACATCGCCTACAAAGGAATCCCGTATGCAGAGCCTCCCATAGGACGATTGAGATTTAAGGTAAATATTTGTTTTCGTGGAAGGGTCTCTCGTCATGTCTTTCAAAATCTGCTAGGCGCCGCTTCCAATTGCATCATGGCCAAAAGTATTTTCTGCTGCGAAATATGGAAGTTCCTGTATTGTACTTGCTGACTCCAACTTATTTCCATTGAATTCTACACAGAGTGAAAATTGCCTTTATTTAAATATATTTACGCCAGGTAACATGCCTTTAAATTTTATGGCGGCGAACAAATGACTTTTTTACCAATACTATTAGTTATGGAATTGAAAAAATATAATAGCAGCAAGGCTGTCATGTTTTTCATTCACGGTGGAGGGTTCGCCGAAGGCGATGGTACCGACGGGTTTTATGGGCCTGATTTCCTTATCGACCAAGACATGGTTGTGGTCACCATAAACTATCGTTTAGGACCGTGGGGTTTTTCTAATTTCGACATTAAAGGATACACAGGAAATATGGGATTCAAGGATCAACAGCTTGCTTTGGAGTGGGTTGCAAAAAACATCAAATATTTCGGTGGCAACCCGAACTTAATAACGGTCATTGGACAAAGCGCCGGTGAGATTTCACTTAAATGCTTGAAATAATGCTAACTTTTCCGTTTTTAGGTGGGGCTTCAACTCACTTGCACATGCTTTCGGAAAGATCAAGAAAATGTATAAGACGAGCCATTTGTATGAGCGGCGTTGCTTTCTCAGTATTTGCAGACTACCGTCCAAATAATCACATCGAGTTTTACAAAAAAGTCTTTGAATTGGATGCTGAGTCGACTGGAAATGATGTTTTAAACTTTATGTTGACTGCTCCGATCGAAACAATCGTACGAAAAATGCCTGCTTTCAATATTCATAACTACATTGTAAACATGAATTTCGCAGCAGTAATAGAAGGTTAGTATCATGCATTTGAACAGCTGTAAAATCGTAACACCTAAAAAAACTTCGTTCCTGTATCGATGCCACTGACAATAAAGATTAACAGTGGCGCATGCGGGATGCGGCAAAAATTAATTCATTACGACTCGTATTATGACACTTGCTGACGTCCATACTTTTTTAAGTGAACGGAAATAGTTATTTACGTCACAACTTTGTTGAGAGCCGAATGTGCTTCTTAATAGTTCAGATCACGGGCGCGCGTTAGCAATGCGCCCGTTACGCAACTCCGTATACGAACAAAAAATTAAGAAAATTTTTTTTCGTAGACTGCGGAACCATATATATACAGCTACGTTTTGACTTCCCTCCTCGCGACGTACCCCACGGAAAAAATTTTTCCGACGTTTACGGAAAATTCTAAGGCTCGAAAACGGCTCGATAACTTTTCTTGAAATTTTGCAGGGACCTTCGGGTGGGCATTCTTCGTCATATGAGATTTTTAAAAAAGGGGGAAGGGGGTTTGGTGTTAAAGGGAAAGTTGTTGGATTGGGTGTGTAATGGGTCGTGGTAACCGCCAAAATGGCGGAAAATTGCCGGGGTCTCAAAAAAAAATTTGATTAGAGCCGTCTTCAAGAGCTGGGTCTTCAAGACAGTCTCTCGCTTTTGGACTACATCCTAGACTTGTCCAATGTTCAGCAAAAATGTAGAGGAGAGTTGTATCTAATTGGGTCTCAAATGCAATTTTGGTCGTTAATGTCACTGGAACAAATTATTTGAGTTGCGCCGATTTAAGATCGAACATTCAGCCGCATTCGGCTGACAGTCAATTTCAAGTCGGCGCAACTTAAATAATTTGTTCCAGTGACATATACAAGAAAAATTGTCTTTGGAAGCCGATTAGGTACAACTTTTCTCTACATTTTTGCTGAATATTCGAAAAGTGGAGGATGTAGTCCTACGGCTAGAGACTGTCTTGAAGGCCCAGCCGACTTCCAAAAGAACTGATATCACAACCGAAACCATTTTGAAAAAGGGTAATGTGATGCAAGTACTCGTCCCTTCTTCCAAAACAACTGATATCAATTTGGGTTACGCTTACAGCTTCGGAACGCAAAAATTTCTTTTGTAACATTTTCACATTTTTCCCTTTCACATCCCTTTTAAAAAGGTGGTTCGAGGTTACAGTTTTTAACATTATATCGCTTGCATACTAGAGCTAGCTAAATTTTACGTCACCCGACTCTTGACCTTCGTTCGGTCTACAACTCGCGAAATTGCCGAAAATCCATCGTATAACTATTACGTAGCCAGCGATGTAATGGTAAATCACTATAACCTCGAATGAAAACTATGGTAGCGTCAGTTACTCTAGAGATAAATGCAAAGTTAAGTTATACCAATGAACATGCATTTTCACAAAATCGCATCGTTTGAAAACTTATGTCACATTATATTTGTAATGTTTGTTACTGATTTTATCGGGAAGACGAGACAAAGGCTGAACAACCATTTTTAACTCAACGTCCACGAGATATTTATAAAACAACAAAAGTTAAAATCAATGCTATGTTTGGATTTACAAGCTCGGTAAGTTAATATACTAACTGTACTAACTATACTAATCATAAATTATTACATAATACATTCTGTATCCGTCTGTCTGTTTGTATGGTCCTAGCTCACGCTACTCGACCCGACTACAACAGGAGAATATTTTATGAAAAGTGCAGGCGATATATCTAAAAAATATAAAGAATCGCTGGAAAAGGCAAAGTTATAACGTATGTCCGTTGAGGTGAGCATCTTGCTCATAGCACCAGCACCAAAATTTCAACATTGACAAGTGATTCGAAATACATTACGTGAACGATTCCGTAAGGATTATCTAAGTCTTTTGGTGCAAAAAAACATTCGCAATGGCGGCTTTAATGTAAGATTAAAGATGTAGTTATCGTTGAGACAGAAAATAAGAAACGAGTTAACTGGCCGATCGCTATAGTCATCAATTTTTACCCTAGCAAAGGCAATGAGGTACGGAGCGTAAAATTACGAGCAAGTCCAACGTTTGTATCTTTATCGCTCGACACTGCAGAAGAGATGATGAAACACTTCAATAACGAATCACAAGGAAACACAATCAACCGTAATGGACATCAATTGGCAAACGACAAGACAGATGAAGAAATAAGAAATGTTGTATCAATCGTCCGTCGAAACAGTGAATAGCATGAATGAATTTTCTCTAGGAAGCGAATCAATTTTATAAGTTGATATATTTCTGCGGACATCGATATTCGCCTGCCCGAGCCCGCCCGGGCCTGTTCGATTTTTTAAAGTAAGGCCCGTGCCCGACCGCACCCGATCGATTTTTGCAAATGAAGCATGAAATTAACGCTCAGTTCTCAGTGTCGTACAAATTAATTTGACACAAAAGGAGTTATGAGTTAGACGTTGTTGTTAGTAGCTGTACTGTACGAATTCAACAAAAATCTCGATCTTTAGAACTTGTAGTTTGTAAAGATTTGAAAAATGAATTTAATTCACTTTCATTGCCGTTACAACTTACAGCTCTAGGTTCTTATAAATGTAAACAAATTGTCCGATAATGCTGGCACTCAGTTCAGTATAGTTAGGAAATAATTAGGTGTCGTAATAATTTTTGGTTTTCATTTGTATTTTTGAAACATTTTACTGAAAGGAAATACAGATAGAAGAGGTATGTCAGTTTTATGATGCCCGTTGCCCGCCCGGTAAAGTAAATACGGTGCCTGGCCCGCCCAAAGCCCCAGGGGCACCGGCATGCTCGGGCACGGGTCAAAATTCTGGCGTGCGCGCAGACCTAGTTGACGTAGATATGGTAGGCACGGACGTTGCAACAGAAGAAGAAATCCGAGTGACTAGAAATGGTCGGAAGGTGGTGAAACCGAAACGATTTGAATAATGAGTTCGATAATTAAATCATAATTATCTAAAGTGGGAGGATGTTGTGAATAATTGTCTTACAATTAAAGAAGGCGGATGGAAGTAACGAGGGTCTAAGACGGCGATAGAAAGAAAGAAAAATGTAGTTGAATTCATTCAATTAAAAAATTCCGAACAATAAAGAACAGTATTTTCATCACCATGAGTATCAACACTTAGGTTAGGGCCCAAAATAGTTCGAGGTCAGTATCAGAAACGTATTTGGGGAGGGTTCTCGACAACGCATTGGGTAATTTATATGAGTGATTAACATCATAATAGGAAAATTTCTCGAATTTGATTTGTGAATCACAAAATTCGACGTGAAAGCACAATGATAATTGAGTATTCTCGTTTATAGAAGAAAAAATAATTTTTCAGGAAGCAATTATGATGGTCAACCCTATCTTAGTAGATGGTTACTACTATTGGATCGAACCGATGAAAAATTATTCAATGATTGGACTACCTTTTAGCGGATTGACTTTATCGCAGAATTCTTTTGTAAGGTTTTATCCGATTATTTTCCTTTCACCAGGATTAACATTTGGTCTTTAGGAGTACAGACAAGCAGCCAAAAAAATTTATAACTACTATTTTGGTACTCGAAAACTAAAACCAACTCTGGAGAATCTAAACATCTACGTGCAGCTGTGCTCGGATGTGAATTATGTTTATTCAATAAACGAAGCTCTAAAATATCATTCAAAAGGAGCGAAAACATTTTGCTATGAGTAAGTTGTTATTTGACAAAATATTATAAAAGAAAAAGCATCTACATGTTACTATTTTTCATACGAAATGCGTCATTTGTCGTCACCGAGTGTAGGTAACGAATTTTAAGTGAAAAGTGAATACTGAAAATGAATTGATATGAAACGATCTATTATTAAACTGGATTGGAAATTGTCCAAAAGGCAATGCTGAATAATTCATTTGCGTCAGCGTTATAAACCATATTTCCCCTACCCCTACTTACATTGGCAAAAATGTTTACTTTACAAAAAAAATTATTTTAGGGCTAGGACCGACCTTGAGATTGAGAAAATCACATGTAGTACGAAATCGGCTTTTGTGAAAGTATGAGGAATTTAATGATGAGATAATTTTCATGCTGAGTAACAGCTTGACAAAAAATGAAATAGATATTTGTACGAATTTATTATTTTGTAGTCTAAGAATATGTAGATACAAAAATTACTTATAAACTTACTTGACTCTATGAATTAATTTGATAGTTTCCCGGTGTACCAATTCTTTTTGAAAATATTTTACAAAGGTACAGCAAAGCACAGAGCAATAAAATTCCAGTGAGTATCTTTCCCACCAAAATAAACGTTTCACTGTAAACTACTCGACGGGAAGGTTTTTGTGGACGGGAATAGAATCCTCCTATACCTGGGTTGAAGCTAAATCGTTTCGTTCCTTGGTTGAAGCTTAATCGTTTCGTACGGAAAAGTTCTTTCGCAACATTGAACTCATACAATTTCAGAACGTAAATACACCAACTGATTTCCAAAGCGTTGGCAACATTTCCTGTATGGCTGTGTGGGTTATGTCTATTTGCTTGATATTTTTGTAGTTCATAGTGTGTAGATTTCATGTGCCATTGGCCAGTTTCACACACTAAAAATCAAATTTTATATCATTTTCTGCCCACAAAATCATATGATAATAAATTAGACTTAATAAGGTTGACGGTAATTCGTGTGGTTAGGACATGAGGACGTATGTGGCCCGCTACCGCTTTGCATAGCTACATTTTTATAGCTGCTACTGCAAAGTGGTAGTTGCTGGTAGCGACCATGTTCTGACGGAACATCCGAAGTTTCAAAAGAAACTTTTTCGCAAAACGTCGCCCTCATCACATGTTACGTTAAAACTACTATATCCGCATGGTTTTTCTCTTTACCCGAACACCATTTCAGCTTGAGTTGTTCATCCAGTGTATCCTTCTTTGGAAAATCCACAGAAAAGTTGCTATTATTTTCACAAATTGTACAGAATTTGTTGTCGTACAATGTTTGCACACATTTAAGAATGCATTGCTCTGGAAGGTCTGCTGTTGATTTATCCGTACAACTATTACTGAAATAAAGATTGTCACGAAAAGGATAAACATTAAAATATTAAACTTTACTTTGCAATTGATCGCGCTTGGAATTGGTAAAATTCGGAAATCAACAGAATGTTGCACCATTTCAACATTCTTCGCTTGATTTGTAGCTTAAAATTCAACCTCAAAAAACATTCCCTTGTGAACTAAAGTCAATTCACTCGAAATTCAGTTCGATTATTACTTTCTACAATTTCACAACTTTCTTATGAGTGTGACTAACTGTAAAACCTTTGAGTATGAAAAGAAAATCCATACCTTATCACAAATCTGCACGCAACTCAGCCCGCAATATTTTCCAAATGTCTAATGGCGGATTGTAGTTAATGAAAAACAACATTTCATCAGAAGGCAAAACTTAGCTTTATTGGTCATGTTCACGAATGGTGCGGTGGGGAGCGAATGGTCAACGACCATATCTTGAATATTTACTATTTAATTAGCTAACGTATATTTACCGTAGCGCACAATCTGGTGAGTATATAGGCGATGATGACGCTTTAGACTTCGAAAAAAAATCTCAGTATAGAGTTTCGTTGTATCAAGCATTATACGAAAAGCGGTGTATTATCAGGACTGAACAGGGTTTTAAGTGCTCGAAATTATCATTTTTTTATTTAAATAGGATTACAGGATACAGCCTTTATAGCATAAACTAAATAATTACTGCATACAAATACCAGTTGCAACCAGTTGTTGTATAATTTGCACATATATATGACGTCTGCATTTTTTCGGGGTTTTGGGACCCCCTCCCCCTGTCTGCAATGCTCTGCACAAATTAAGATCTTTAGACGGTAGAGTTCAACTAGAGATGAGCGGGTCGACCATTTTTCGAAACACGACCCGGACCGAACCCGACCCGATAAAATTTTTCGAAACCCGAAACCCGAACTGTTTCCAAGCCCGGTCCGGACCGAACCCGACCCGATTAAAATTTTCGAAACCCGAAACCCATGAACACGAAAAAAACAATTCGGGTTCGGGTTCGGGTCGGGTTTTTCGAAGTTTCGGACAACCCGCTACTCTCTAAGTTCAACCTCGAGGTAGTGGATGAGTTCATTTATCTTGGAGCGCTGATACGGAAAGATGGTGATAATACACCTGAAATTCGTACACGTATCATGGCGGCAAGCAGATGCTATTATGGTCTAATTAAACATATACGCTCAAAGTTAATATCGAAGAAAACGAAGTTCCATATTTACAAAATACTTATTCGTCCAGTATTGATCTACAGATGCGAATCTTGGACGATGAAGAAAAGTGATGAACAGTTGCTCCTAACGTTCGAGCGCAAGGTACTTCGCACCATATTTGAAGCGATATGACTTTGAATTGGAACGTGATTTTGGCGAGCCGGATATAGTGGCGGTGGTGAAAGTCCAAAGGTTGAGGGGGCGGGGCATTTAGCACGAACGGATGAAAACAGAGCCCCCACAAATGTATTCCGTAACGATCCAGAAGAGCGAAGAGGAGTTGGTCGTCCAAAACTTCGATGGATTGATGGTTTCGAACAAGATCTTCGCACGTTCGGAATAAAAAACTGGCAATACAAGGCGCACGTCAGGCAGTGTTGGATCGGAATTCTCCAGCGCGTCAAAGCCCACAAGTGGCTGTAGCGCCGAAAAAGTAAAGTAAGTAAGACCCGTACGAAGAACTTCATTCTTCGAATATAGGTCTATTACGTTTACCACGGCATTTGTTTCCAGTCGATTTAAGAGGAGCGGGAGTGGGGGAGGAAGGGGGAACATCGATGCCGAATCTGAAAAAAATTTTTGTCCGTCTGACTGTCACCGCGATAACTCGAGTAAAACTTGATTGATTTTCAAAAACTTTTTTTCTCTGAAAGGTAGTCAAAAAATCTTTTATTGGATTGGAATCTGGGCATTGTCGCTCCAAGGGCCACTAATCTAGGGCCGTTTAAGTAGTTTTTGGTCTTTTGTGCATAACTCGAGTAATTCTTTTCCAATTTTCAGAATTTTTTTTCGAAAGGTCTAGGAATGCCCGACAATTTATGGAAGAAACTTTTTTGATTTTGTGCGCCTGGACTCAGCCAGGGCCCTAAACCTGAGTCTCTGCAGGGCCCAAAATGTTTTTTCACCACAAATCGGGCAAATCTTACCCGATTTTAGTAGAGATTTGTTTCCGGAAAGATAATCGAAAAATAGATGACGGGACCGAATTTGGGGAAATTCAGCTTAGAACTTTCGAAGTTACGGTCGAAAAAGTGGTTAAAAAAATGTGTTTTTGAAGTTTGGAGCAATTTTCGGACTTATGTCACTACGAAATTAGAACCTAAATCGCCCTTCAAGGTTTTGAATGAAAGATATGGGCATCAGAAAATCACGAAAATTCAATTAGTGAAAATCGCGACCCTAAACGATATTTGGTGTTTTTTCGTGAATATTTTTTTAATGATGAAGTTTTTTGTGCGGAGGCAAACCTTTTTGTTCATGCAAATATGGGTCTCCTAAGGGCCATAGGTCGGTTCCACGGTCGTCTCGACCTCGAAAAAATTTTTGCCCTAAATGTTTCAGTTGATTTACTCATGCAAACAAATTAACGTCCATAAAATTGGCAACAATGAGATCTTCCATAGTTTCGGTTTGTTTTGATAAGTTCCAACAAAGAAAAGAGGAATATACGCTCCGAATAATTATTTTTACATGATTTCGCTCAATAAATGGACATTTCCCGATTATTTCTAGCACTGCCGACCGACCAAACTACGGGTCTGCGTGTCTTACATTTGCATTATTTTTTAAGTCATATTCAACCATCCAAAAGATACATATACAAAATACGCGAAAGGTCTAAAGCCCAAGAAAAGCTCAGAAACACTTCTTTATGAATTTATTATTTAGTAAATCTCATACTGATGGAGTACAATTTTTACACGAAAATGTTATGCTAATATTAGCTGAGGAGAGAAAAATTGACATAATTTTCTTTGAATTATTCAGAACTTCAGGAATTAATTTGATAGGTTTCCGGTGGACCGAGTATATTTGAAACAATTTTGCAAAGGTACACCAATACACATAGCATGAAAGTTCCAAAGATTATCATTCCCATCAAAATGTATGCTTCACTGTGATCTGTTGGACGTGAAGGTGAATGAGGTCCGAATCCAAAGCCTCGGTTGATAAATCGCTTCTTTCGGTTAAGTGATTTCGTAGCGTTGAATTCATACAAATTAAATACGTCAATACACCAATTGATTCCTGAAGCGTTGAAATCTTTTCTTATGTGTTTGTGTGGTTTACGTCTATGTAGTTCACGTCTCTGTAGTTCATAATTTGTTGAATTTATTTGCCATTGGCCAGTTTCACATACTAAAAAAATTAGGAAAACATTTTTTTCATATTCTGCTCACAAAACCATACGTATTGGTGATATAATCAAGAATTGACAAGTTTGCAAGTGAAGGAAAATTCGTGATTGTAATTCTGTTCTATTAAGTTGTAAACCAGCCATGTAAATAGAGAAAATTTGGAACAAAAACGACTAATAGAGGATCGGTGAGACTTTAGTTGAGTCTACGAGACATATGAGTAATCGGTCACAATTGACGAACTTTATAACTGTCCGTACAAACGCTCATCGGTCTGACATAAAGGTATCACACAGATATGTCTAAGTTACGCGGTTATTCGCGAGAAATTCCTCTCGAAAATTTACCCGAGCACCATTTCAGCTTGAGTTGTTCATCCAGTGTTTCCTTCTTTAGAAAATTCACAGAAAAGTTGCTATTATTTTCACAAATTGTACAGAATTTGTTGTCGTACAATGTTTGCACACATTTAAGAATGCATTGCTCTGGAAGGTCTGCTGTTGATTTATCCGTACAACTATTACTGAAATAAAGATTGTCACGAAAAGGATAAACATTAAAATATTAAACTTTACTTTGCAATTGATCGCGCTTGGAATTGGTAAAATTCGGAAATCAACAGAATGTTGCACCATTTTAACATTTTTCGCTTGACTTGTAACTTTACTTAAAATTCAACTTCAAATAAAATTCCTTTGTAAACGGAGGTCAATTCACTCGAAATTCAGTTCGATTATTACTTTCTACAATTTCACAACTTTCTTATGAGTGCGGCTAACTGTAAAATCTTTGAGTATGAAAAGAAAATCCATACCTTACCCCCATACCCTCACGCAACTCAGCCCGTAATATTTTTTTCATAATTTCCAAATGTATGAGTGGCGGATTGTTGTTAATGAAAAGCACATTCAATAGTTCACATTTATTCACTAGAAATATGACGCAACCATCGCGAGTTTTTCATTCGTAGGCTTGTAGCGCTGGTCTATAATACATTGTGTGTGAGGAATCCTGAGGATACTTAATAATATTATTCTTTTTCTGTTTCTGATCGTGTAATTTAAACATTTTGCAGAGAGATGTTTTCTTAATTTGTCGATTACTGAGAAGTAACTGGCTTGATCTGTACAGTTTCTTCATATCAATAAGCTTCCGAATTTTAACCTAAAACTAATATCCTCAATTACATCTACAGCATCCAAAAGCCTGGCCACTTTGATAACTGAAAATCGGGAAATCGCCACAGTGTATGAAAATCGAATCTGGTATATTTCCCGTAACTTGTAGGTAACAACACGAAACCAACTTCAATTACGTTCATATTCAAATAGGCTGATTCGCCGAAAGACGTGCACTTGGCAGAGAACAAAAGTTTGCTATGAGTGCACGTCGTGCACGTTCTTTTGTTTACATCTGAACAAAAGAAATGTTGACAGAGCGTGTTCATTTTCATGAAAAAATAGGTCCATAATTTGTGTCTTAAACATAGGAACGCCAAGATGGGCTGTTTCCCAGACTAAGATGAAGTAAAGATTTGTTTTTTGACGGATTCAAATTTTCAAAAAGAAGCCCATTTTGGCTTGTTATTCAAAGCTTAGAAAGAATTTTGGCCAGAAAACCGGTCTCATTGTGCTGCCAACTAACACACTTTGTTCGTGTATTTACGACTTACACACGTTACGTAAGGTACATAGAGGTCGTCGAAGTAGCTCTGGTTCAATTGTTTTTTCTTTTATGTTTATTTTGTTTTTAAACGAAGTGTATGTGGTATTCAGCTGAATGAAAATCACACAAATTGAAAATGTTATCTTCTGTACCAACGGCTAAAAATGTTTCTTTAGGAACCAGTTGGATTTGAATCTAAACGCTTACAAAATAAGGCATCATATGCGAACTTTACATGGGACGTCCCACTCCGAAGATTTATTCTATTTGTTCTCGTAAGTTGAAAGGCAGTTTTGACAACGAAAAATAAAAATTTGCTCCATAATAGCTCCAAGGAATATGCTCAACTGTACACCAAAGTTTTGGCATCACCCAATCGTACAAAAAATCGGAAAACCTTGAAAGCATTGCATTTCTTACCAAAAATGTTTGCCGACTTTGCAAAAACCGGGTATAAAATTTGAATGCACAGACGGTAACAATTTTCTGTAATTCTCGTTTAAAATTAAATTTTCCAGTAAGGCTCGCAACTTTACAACATTTGGAAATTGGACTAATTGCATTCGCATTACAAACGACGGCCTCAAACCATTCCTTAGACAAAGAACAGATACTATGAAGTTTTGGGACGATATTTACAACAGCGTCAAACCATGGATTGTTGAACCTTTTTGAATTTTTGCATTAGTGAGAAAATACAAAATTGCTTATGTAAGTTGTGCTAAGACGTCGAATTGATTTGGAATGAACAATTCGAAATGATACTATGCGTCGCGAAATGATACATTTTGACAATTTTAATTGTTGATTCCAACTTGACCGACATTTTCGTTGTTTCTACTTTGAGTGAAAACGGAGCAGAATGCGCAAGTCGATCTCAAGATTAACAAAACGAGATCCAAAAAACTACGAAACTCCGTTTTCTGGCTAGTTTCTTATAGTAACAAATTCACAGAAGGAATACAGAATCTAACAATTCTTTTGTAAGTTTTTTACACCTTTATGCAAATTCTAACTTATTACATCGTTCAGCAAGTCAACTCTAAGTGGTTTCAGATACTATAGGGACTATATACCTTCCAACCATTGTAATATTGGTTGCCAGAGTTAGCGTTACTTTTTTTCAAACCATGAGGGTAGCCGTCAATCAATCAGGTCAATCTTGTTGAAATTATTGAAGAAAAACGATTTTAAGAATACAAACTACTGTGAATTTCTTCATAGGGCCGAGGAATCGATGAGCCACATGTATCAAGAATCGGAGACTTCTTATTTTTCAACTGGTGGATGTATTCGCAATTTACTTTAAGGATCCATACTTCCATGGGCAGACATGTTCCCCTTAATTTTCTCCGCATCACAGCAAAAAAAAAATTCTGGTTAGGGCCAACTTCAAGATCTAAGGTAATGCCTCGGACTCATTTATTGTGGATCCTACTGCCCGAACCGCTCAACATCTTTTTCATATTTTTTTTTTCTTTTTCTCAGGAAGGGCGGACAGAGTGTGGATAAAGTTATCTTGCAGATTTTACCTATTGAGACCAAAAAAATAATACGTCCACAGGCTCGGGCACGAAACTTCGCGACATAAGCCCGGTATACGTCACAGGTCGTATTCTAGATCACAACAAAAACCCTTTTTAAAAAGGAAACGTGACGTCTTCGTCCCTTCTTCCAAAACAACTGATATCAATTGGGGTAACGCGACGCTTAAAGCGTTGAAACGCAGAAAATTCTTTTGGAATGTTTTGATTAAAAAAATGCGGATCCCCCAATGTTATAGTTTTAATGTTTTTTCAGCTTTTACAACGCAAAAATTTGACTTTATGGGATGTATGGCGTACTTTCGTACAGGAAATCAAAAGAGGAAACAAATTTTGGAGAAAAAATTTCCGGCGGAAAAAAATTTCTGGCGAAAAAAATTTTCGGCAAGAAAAATTCCGGCGGAAAAAAATTTCTGACGAAAAAAAGCGGCAAAAAAAAATTCCTTTGACACGAAATATCTATCTGCAACTCAAAACAAATTTAATTTTCCCCCTAAGTCCGTCCCTATTCCATACCACCGTCGGCCATTTTGTTGGTCACCCTGACACACCCAACCCATTAACTTTTCCTTTGACACCAAACATCTATCTCCATCCAAACACAGTTCAAAAATTTTGCTCATATTTGACCCACACATACAAAACATTCTTTTATATGGGCTTTATATGGCGCCTTCTAAGAGCCCTGGCGCTCAAACGAGGCCGGTACCACCCTCCCCTTTTTTAAAATCTCATATGGCGTATAATGCCCACCCGAACTTTCAAGAAAAGTTATCGAGCCGTTTTCGAGCACAAGCCAAAAAAGTCGGTTTTCATAAAAATGGTTCTGGAACTAACTAACTAACGTAGGATGTTTCCATTAACTTTGTCTTCTATGAAATAGCACATTTTGTATGGAAAATCACGATTTTCTAATGCTCATATCTTCGGATCCACTGGACCGATTTTGATGATTAAAATATCGATTTAAAATTTCAATTAAAATTTTAGGTAGAATCCGAAAAACTAGTTCTCAGGGGGCTACGACGCAAGGGAAAAAAGTCAAAACTTAGCTGTATGTATAGTTCCGCCGTCTTCGAAAAAAAAATTTCCTAATTTTTTGTACATATGTGGACTTGCGTCACGGGCGCATTGCTACCGCGCGCCCATGATACTTTTCGTACCACATCATCGATGTCATACAGATTCATTTTCCTGAAAATTGAAAAAAAAATCCGATGCCAAAGAACCCCGTCTAGAAAAACAGGTTTCGTTATAAAATTGTAAAATTTATATTTCTATATCTGAAAATTATGAATATTTTGCCGCAATGTTTAAATATTTTGTTCAAGTAACTAACGTAGAGAGGGGGTGTTACGTATGTGGACGCAGCAATTTACAGACTGGATTAACTTTGTGAAGAGCCTTTACATTCAGGTGAACGAACCGAATGTACACAACGCGTCGCCAATTGAAATGCCGAATTGCCGTCATCGTCGGTGCTATTCAATGTTTCGTCACTCACTCGACTCAAAATCAATTCAATTACAGCGGTTGATTTACTCTTAACGGCAAAATGCAAAACCGTTTCATTTTTCAGCGTTTTTGCATTCACCGACGCTCCCTGTGATAACAGAAATTGTATAAGATTCATGTCTCCACTCAAGGCGGCAGCATGTAGCAAAGTTACTCCATCCGAATTGCATGCGTTATAGTCTAGTGTCTCGTCACATTTAAAATGATTTTCATTGAAATCTTTAGTTTTTTCGCTTTCCAAACATGCGTCACATGTGCACAGTGGATGGCATTGTCGCTGATCATTTTCGGGTAAATTCAATCCCAAGAAGTAGTAAGCTAGTTTCCTGTCACCATTTTTTATTGCAGCAATAATTTTATCGTTATCTGTTTTTATGGGTAATGTTATTTCACCGACCGCAGCATTCTGTGCGATGTATCCACGAAAACGTTCTTCTTTTTTTGTGAACAAAGGGTCATCGGCCCAAGTGTTACTTGAATCGTCGTCGACCATAACGAATGTATTTTGCAGCAATTCCGCGACAAAACTATTATGCGCGTAGTCCGATGCTGTATGTCCGAGACGATTGATTCGATCGATTTTCACGCCATACTCGAGTAGCGTTTCAATGATTTCAACAAAACCCCATGTAGCAGCCAAATGCAGAGGTGTATCGCCCATTTTGTTAGGCAAATTTTTATCAATGTTCACTTTAATATGATCGGAATGATAGAGCAGCGCCTTAACACATCCCTGATGACCGTTAAAACAACTCAAATGAAGTGGCGTATATTTGTCATTCGTTTGGCAGTTGATTTCAACCCCGGCATGCAACAACAATAACAAAACATTCTGATGTCCTCTAGCTGCTGCATAATGTAAAGCGGTCCAATTATTTTCGTCTGTAGCTGCCGTGTCGGCATTTAACGCCAAAAGTAGATTCACCATTTTCGGTAACCCATTCATCGATGCGACGTGTAGAGGGGTAATTCCATTACGATTCGTTGTGTTGACATTTGGCCTCTCTTCGATTATCACCGTGCAACTTTCACAATCACATAAAGGATGACAAAGCGTTGATGTTGGATGTTCTTTTACGATTTCGATGTCTTTTTCCGACGTTATAAGCCTTATGACTTCTTGTTCATTACCAGCTCCTTAAAACAAGAAAACTTAAAAACAAAACTTATCTCAAAGTAAAAACCAACTCACTTATGTGGCTGTGAAGGTATTCAATAAAATCGCTTTTTGAAACAAAGCTTCTTTTCTGTTCCAGCAATGGAATTGGTCCGTCTACAGGTCGTTTGGATTCGTTGAATGTTTTTATATAAAAAATTGCTGCTTCCAATGTTGTTATCAGAAAGGAATCTGCTCCTTTGTCCGATAGTTCCTTCAAGTCGTTTAGAATAAACTCCTTGAGAAATTTGAAAGTAGCAAACCAATGCGTTAGACCGGATTTGATAATGACAAACACTAATATCGATATGAGTTCATCTACACACAGGTTCTTCGGTGAGTGTCTGGATGTAGCATTCAGTGCTCGTCGAAGACACGCTGAAAATTGAAAAAAAAAGTCGTGAAGTTTGTTTTGCTGAATGAGTGGAAAAATAATAGCTGGTTTTAGTCTCTGTAAGAACCATTACACATACTATTTCGAAATTATCTTTCCAGCTGGATTTACAGTTTTTACCTGATCAAATTAAAATAGGAACATGGAATGTGAGATGTCAGACTGACAACATTGGAGGATTAACAAAAACAAATGAACTGAAGAAGGCCAAAATCGACATTGCAGCTATGCGGATATAATAAAGACTATAATGGCTACATCACCTTTCACCAGCAGCAAAAGTCGAGACCATGTACTTGGTACTGCCCTCCTGGTAGCTAGAAAATTTGAACACCTGGTTCTAAACTTCCGAAAGAACAACGAGCGAATATGTGCGTTACGAATTGAAGGCCGTTTAAGGAATTACTCCGTAGTTAATGTACACGCGCCACATAATGAATCGTCAGACATAGTCAAGGACGAATATTGTGAATCACTCGCAAATACCTACGATAAAGTACCGGCACGCGATATCAAAATCGTTTTAAGAGATTTCAACGCCAAAGTGGGTAAATAGGAAGTGTTCAGACCAACAATTGAAAGATGCAATCTGCATGATGAAACGAATGAAAACGGACAGCGCATGAATTATTTCGCGGCTGAAAGAAACCTTGTAGGAAAAGTACCTTCCACCAACATAAAAGCAGACATCTAGCTATCTGTAAGCACTCAAATGACAAGTTGCACCTAATCACATCGACCACCTATTGATTAGCGGAAGACATCTCACTGACGTCAAAACATGTTGGAGAGCAAATGTCGACTCTGATCACTATCTTGTGGTGTCAAAACACTGCGATCACATCTTGCCCGGTTTCATAATGGCCAACGAGAAACTGTGAGGCGTTTTGCAGTGGACAAACTTAGAGATCCGCAGATAGCGGCGACATATGCTGAAAACGTTAGGACAAAGCTTCAACAACTACAACAAGCTCAACCAGATGATACTCCTCTCGACTGGCAATCGGTGAGTAAAGTGATCAAACAAGAAGCGACCAACACATTAGGATATAGCCCTAATGACTTCAATACCTGGTTTGATGCGGAGTGTGCTGATGTTACAGAACGCAAAAACGCTGATCGATTAAGAAAGGAAAGTGCAAGAGTGAGAGAACAGAAAGTGACTGCAGGTGCTAGATACAAAGAACTGAAGAATGAGGTAAAACGTTTGCACCGGCGCAAGAAGAGAGAGCTCGAAGAAAGGACGCTACTTCAGCTAGAGAGATTGTGTAGCGCAAATGAGTCACTAGGGTAGTTTTTTTGGGGTCGGGAATTCAGTTAATTATGGGTCTACAGTGTACGGAAGAGGAAAATATTGGACCCGTATTTTTTTATAGCAAGTTTTAAACGTTTTTCGCGGCGCGAAACGTAAATTCATTCATATACATATGTGAACACGTTGGTTAGAGCAGTAATAAAGATATACACTATATATCTGTACCGCTGAAAGAAAATGATGACCCTATTTTCCAACAGTTTTAGTTTTTACACAAAATTTGAAAAGAAGTGGTCGAAACGAAATTATTAATTTTGGAAGCAGACCTACAGGCTGCGTCACACTTAAATTTTTAAGAGGTTTTTGTATGTGACATGAAAAAAAGTGAAAATTTTTCTAAAAAATTTTTTTTTTAATTTTTTTTTTTTTTAAATTTTTTTAAAACTAGAACACCTAGACTGTTGGTTTCTTCGGAAACGTTGTGGAGAAATGACGTTGTAGAAAAAGTGACGAAGACAAATTTTTTATGAATAGGGGTTGTAGAGAAAGTGACGGAGATCATGTCCGTAATATAAGTGAGAAATTTGAGAAATTTTTTATTTGAATAAAATTTTTTATAGAAATATTTTTAAGGAAAGAATTTTTTCTTTTGGAAGAATTTTTTTTAAGAAAATTTTATTTAAAAGAAGGCCGATTTTTGCGTGACATACCTTATGAACGACCCCTTACACGACGGATAGCAAACTATATAAAGACTCTTGCGATCTCTTCGTATCGTGCTAGTCTAAGAACACCGAATTATAGGTGAAATTTGGCTACAAAATTATGAGTGTGTTAATGATCGACCCTTGCCTCAATATAAAAAATAAAAATGTATTAGAGAGACCGTCGAGTGATTTTACAATTTTCTTCTCGCACCCTCCCATAAATACGTTCTTTATGGACGTTCAACAAAACGTTAATCTTATGATCCGTTGGTTTTATAAGTTCCTATAATAACTGTGATGACGTCCTTCAAATAACATCCAAAATCATATATCACGGAATAGAAAAAGACTCACCAAGCTTTTCTATAGCAGTCGAATACTCCTCAATTTTCAACAACTCCGAACGAACGCTGGTCACTAAATCGCTGCATTTCTGGTCAATGCCGAAATATGTCAAATGTACTTGACTCAAATTCCGTACCTTTTTGTTGAATTGCTCACCTAACAAAACATAAACAATTATTCCTCGCTGTGTTGCTGATAACAAAAGGTCATAAGTCACCTTCCTCCAAACTGTTAACGCAAATTGCATCGAATACAAAATCGTACAATTTGCTCATCACATACGTTTCTAAGGCAATTTTTAAGATTTTATAAAAATGCAAATCTTCACGACACTTTTCTTTTAGCCTTTTGTTAAACATTAACATTTGTAAACAATGACCGTACAGCAATTGAATTGTTGTCTGCAGTTTATCGAGACCTTCATTCTTTTTGTGCTGATTTGTGTATGTTGTGCATGCGTTATCAATTTTGCGAAAAATTACTTTGGATTGTGTCTCGTTCCAAATCAATTCGATTGCATCTCTAAGATCTCGCACAATAAAAATCCCACTAGTCTTCGGTATGCGATCGCCATACAATGGACATTCGATGCACCAAACTTTGTATTTCATAAATGTTATCGTATAGAACACCTCTTCGAACAAAACAATCGATTCAATTCCCTTGCTGTTAACCAATTTCTGATTTTCCATGTGAATGTCGTGCCCCAGCAGATTTGTGAAATGTGTTTTCGGCAATTCATCGTTCGGAATTAGTATGTGGGCGAGGATGAAATTTGGATCAGCTAAGTTTTCCTTTTGCAATTGAATGGTGTTGGACCGGGGTATGCAGACGATCCAATTCTCCAGTGGGGCCGTGTCAATAATTATTTTATGTTCCGTTTGCAATTTCTTGAAGAATTCGTTGTTGGACAAATTTTCATCGTATTGGTAGTAAAGATCCATGTTTTCGTTTCGAACGCGTTTAGAAGGTTTCTTTCCATTTAGAATGTAATGTTTCAAGCTTGTGACGTCGTATTTGTTTTTTGTTATTTGGAAATTTTTGACGTTTTCTAATATGCAAAACATTTTCATGCTACAACGCCTCCATTAGTTGGAAGAACGAACTAATGATATTGTTTTAACGAAAACAATTCAAATCAGCTGATACTTGACAGCAATAGTTTTCAAAATATGTTCAGGCATATTAGTGCGCTTCGTCCCGTCTGGCTAAATAAAAGGACTTACACATTGGGACCAACACAGCGGCCGTACATTTTGGGCATTGAAACAAGTTGCGATGACACAGGAGCTGCAATTTTAAATAGAGATGGAAACATTCTCAGCGAATCTGTTCATTCACAGCACAGCCAACATTTACGGTATAGTATTGGAGGAAGATGCAACCCTTCCGTCGAATTCGAAATTGACGATGCTCTGCTTTCAGATATGGAGGAATAATTCCACCGATTGCCGGAGAGCTACATAGACAAAACATTGAAAATGTTGTCAGCGAAGCGTTTCGAAAAGCCAATCTAACTCCCAATGACATTGATGCAATTGCAGTCACAAATCGTCCCGGTCTTGTAATGAGTCTGAGAATCGGGGTGCGATATGCCAAATACTTAGCGCGGAAATACAACAAGCCACTTATACCAGTACATCATATGGAAGCCCATGCGTTGACTGCCCGCATGAATAACCAAATTCCATTTCCATTTCTCTGCCTGTTGGCCTCCGGTGGGCACTGCATTTTAACTTTGGTAAAAGGAGTGCAAGATTTTTACATGTTAGGCGAGACAATGGACGACGCTCCTGGTGAAGCCTTCGATAAAATAGCTAGGCGTTTAAAACTACGCTATTTGCCAGAATACGAATGGATGAATGGTGGTCAGGCCATTGAGTGTGCAAGTTCTAAAGCAACAAATCCAAATCAATTTGAGTTCACTTTGCCATTGTCACAATACAAAGATTGTCAGTTCAGTTTTTCGGGTATAAAAGACAACACCCGACGGATTATCGAGCGTTTGGAACGAGATAATAAACTGTCACCGGACGAAATTATACCAGACCATGAAAACTTTTGCGCTGGATTGCTGCAGACTGTTACGAAACACATAGCTCGTCGAACACAAAGAGCCATACAGTTCTGTGAAGACAATGATTACATAACAGACGAAACCGGAAGAAGATTGGTGTTTTCGGGCGGAGTGGCTTGCAATGACTTCATCTACAACACGTTGAAGGAACTGTGTGACAAATTAGATTATGAAATATTTAGACCGATGAAACAACATTGTACGGACAATGGCATAATGATCGCATGGAACGGCATGGAGCGATGGCTGGAGAATGAAGAGACGTATCGTAACATTAATTTGGACGATGTCACTGTAGATCCACAAGCGAAACTGGGAACAAATTTAATCGAAAATGTAGTCAATGCTAACATTAGCTGCGATTGGGTTAAGCTCTCAAGTTTACGCAAGAAAAATTGATTAAAAACACGTTGACAAAATAAATTTCGTGATTTTCATATCGCTGAAGGGGAATTCTTGGCCTTTTTAACTTGCTAAATAACTTCTCGCACAGGTCCTCGAAGCATATGTTTTAACTTGGAACAGGTCCACCAAATTACCAAAGATCGTGAGACTGTGTTCCAATAAATATTTTACTGCAAATTTGGAGAATTCTCCCAGAATATTCACAAAATTATTACATAAAATTATAATGTTTTTAAGAAACGACAAATTGAATTTTCGCTAGGCCGTCGTTTAGCCAACCTTTCATTATGTCACGGGACTTGACTTGTCCAAATCCGTCTGGTGTTCCTGTTAATATGACGTCATTCGGTTCCAAGGTCATCGTTTTGGAAATATAAGAAATTAACTGGGGAATCTTGAAAATCATTTGGCTTGTGCTATCACTTTGCGTCGTGACTCCATTAACACTCGCTGAAAGATGAACGTTGTGAGGATTCGGTATGCAACTTTTCGGTATAAATGTTCCGATCGGACAGGCTCCATCAAATCCTTTAGCCAAATTCCACGGCAGTCCGCTTTTGATGGATGATTTCTATAAAAAATTAGAAAGTTTATTTGATGATAATAGAACTTTAGACTCGTTGCTCCATAAGCTCTAAGTTTTCTTTCGTTATCATCACTTTCAGTCTCCGAGAGAGAATATTTTGGTTTGAAACTTGAAATACAAATCTTTTTATCCTCTGTTCCTTAAAGTCTTTCAAATCTCTCGATCTCAGCCATTAATCTGTTTTACTTTGGATACGTCGGGCCGAACCATACGACCACTGGATCCTCTCAGTCTTAGAATTCAGTTTCAAAGCTCTTTTACATTCTGATTATGAGAAGGGAATCATAGATTCCGGTACTCAAGGCTGAGATGTGGAGTCCAGTTTCGCTAGCTCGTCCGCCATTTCACTCGAAGAGAATATCCACCATGCACCCATAGGAAAGAGATCTGATTTTTCAGTCCTGGTTATTTCAGGGTTTCTCTGATTTTCTCAGATTAGATATGTGAAGGAGCTCTAGTCACCGTTATATAGAGAAAGAACAGACCCGTACGATATGTACTAGCTCAACTTCGCAAGGTCGAGGAATGTAAAGAAAATTCCATCACTCAATCCATATATAGCCCAGATCCACTCAACCGATTTCCACAACTTTTTTTGTTATCTAAGGTTCATATCCTTTACTTAAAGCTTTGGCAGACGGACGGAAAAACTCGTTTTTGCATATTTCTCTCATTCAAATTTCAAAACAAAAAACTTAATAACTCCGGGATCCAATATCGACTGGTAATGTACGCTATGGTAAGCGCTACTTCGTAGGATCCTAAAATTGCTTACAAAATGAAAACATTACCAAAACTTCTTCTGCCGTCATATCAAGTGCCAGAGCATATCCAGCTACATAGTCCATTGCTTTCGTTTCTTCAACATTGTGGGCTAATTTTCCAATAACCACTGCAAGTTCCAGCTCGTAATAAATTACACCAAGTCCTTGAGGTAGCTAAAAATACTCGTTTTTAGAGTTGATTTAATTTGGTTGTGTCTTTTTGTGTCTACAAAAGGCGTCCGACAATAGGCATGGGCGATAATTATTTTGATAATCAAATATCGATAATCGATATAATTATCATATCGTTTCATCAAACCAAAAAAATATCGATAATCGATCATTTTTCATATTTTGATAATTTATCAAAATATCGATATTTTGATATCTCGATATTTCGGTGAAAAAGTCATTATCTTTCGATATTTTTGATATATCGGTAAATTTTCATGAATTTTGCTGTCAAAACCAAAATATCGATAATTTTAAAATTATCGATAATGATTTTGATAATCGAATATCGATAATTTGTTTCGATTAATATTATCGATAATTTTTGAAGTCTCCCATGCCTATCCGACAATAGGAAACCAAAATTTGGCAAGCGTTTCGAACGTCTTCCTTCGACAATCATTAATACTTGAATCAAATTTCCTTCTGTTAAGTAGGAAGATGTTGGCTTCAGGAAAATTATGGGATCTTTTGGACTCGACCCACTGGCAACCACTTCTGAAAGATCGGTTTTTTGCCAACTGAAAGAATGTCGAATTCAAATTGCGGTGAAAACGGTTTTCTCTTTGGTCTTACATGTAATTTCGTCCAACGCCCACAATTTTCTTCCCAAGCCTCGTAAAATTTTGGAATTGTGAATAGTTTTGTATATCTCTTTCTGTGCACGATAGACCATTGTTACTATCGTTCACGATTTCACTTTTCGAATCATCTAGAAGCTCATCATCGTTTTCATTGAAACATTTACACTCGAACGATTTCAGGTCACTTGATTGAACTCGCTGTTGCGAAAACTTGAAGACTGTACAACTGCCATGAAAATTCTCTATCGTACACGACCTGACCACACAAACTATGTCACTCGGAATAGATGTGGGTAATTTGAACGAATGCAACGTATCACCTTCGACACTCCAAGATTGTGTTATTTGTGTAAAATTTTGTATTCGTTGCGTTCCATGGATCTGAACCGATTCGCCTTCAAAGTTTTCGTTTTGAAACACTTCACAAAATAAATCTCTTGAAGATTCGTTAAGTGCTTCTATAACAGCCGTTCGGTACAGTCTCAAGCCACACAGAATAAAACAAAACCGTACGTAGCTATACATTTTATCGAACTGAATGAAAACGATCATTAAATATTTGAAAAGATCGACCTTGGTTTACTTAACAAAAATGCGAATGGATTATTATGGTATTGTAGACATTTATACCACTTTCTTGCAGTTCAGGCAAATAAAAAGTTTTGAGTTTGTCGGAAAGTAAGCGAATGTTTACAACAATAACAAGACAAACTGTGGCGTAATAGTTTCGTGCTAAAGACCCGTACGATTTATCGAAAACTTAAATTTTATGGATCATAATAGTAAGAAGCTTGGAATAGAAATTCAGATTGCCGTAGTATGTTACTTTCCCGGGAAAGAAGAGGCCTCGGACATATACTTATATGGGCAAAAATGTTCTACTCAATTTTCTTCACAGCATAGGAGAAAACAGTTGTTTGAGTTATGGTCTATTTTTGAGCCAACCTAGGGCCCTTAGGACAATCTTCGGACTCATACATTCATCGACAAAAACGTTCCTCTCAATTTCCTTTACAACACAGCACAAAAAAAACTCACATTGAACATTCATGAAAAACCACCAACTATCGTGTAGGTTGGCGAGTGTTCGAAATTCTGGGTTCCAGACTAGGGAAAAAATTGTTCAAAACAGTTATTTTTTATTGGAGCAAAATTAACATCGAAAATTCGTAGTGAAAATTTTATAGAAACGATTTTTCAATGAAAAGTTGATAAAGATAATGAAAATTCTCAACAGCGAGTGAGTAAATTAGGCCTGACGGGCCTGACACTATGAACCCTACCAGCCCGAACCACTCAACTGAATTTCCCCAACTTCTTTTGTGATTTCCTGAGGGTCTTTCATTCAAAATCTTCAAGAGCAATTTTCGTGCTAATTTCGCAGAGATATTGGTCTAAAAGTTTCATCAACCCTCAAAAAACCACGTATCTTCGGAAGTTTCTGACCGATATCGCCTAAATTCAATGCGATAATCAATTTTTTGAAAGGTAGTAGCAAATTTGAAAGACAAATTAATCGGTCAAATGATACTCGAGTTATCGTGTTGTCAGACGGACGCAAGGACTTTTTTTTTGACAGATTTGTCTTATAACCCTAAAACAAAAACTAGCCAACTCCATGTGGGTTAAGTTAACACAACACAAGAAAATGTTGTCGTGACGTCACAACGCTTGCCTTTTCATATCGCAACTAAACTCCACAAGGCTTAACTTGCGGCGTTACAACAGTTGTGGTGAATGTAGAATTTGAGAGTGGTGAATATAAGATATGAGAGTGGTGAGTACATACTATATGTGACATCAGAGCAACACAAATTTAAAATATGCCTGAAAAGCAAAGTTGTACAGGCGCTTTGTCTAATCAAAACACAAAATGTAAAGCGGCGACATGACATCTCAACAACGCAAATTCAAAATATGCCTGAAAGGCAAAGCGTATGTCTAATCATATATGAATAAAATTTTGCAATAATGACGTAACATCCACATGGACAGTTCACAATAGTAACATAACTCCTATTTAAATGCACTTTTTGCTGGTGGGTTGACACTTTGAGTTTTTTAACTCCATTTACGATGCACTTTTGAAAACGCATCAAATTTTTCAAATTTCTTTGATTTCGCGCCTTTTTTCGGATACAGAAGTATATACACACGTACAGATGTGGTTAAAATATTATTGCAAAATTTTATTCATATACACAAAATTTAAACGACAATCTTCGCGAAAAGAGTAAAAGTCAAATTTTTGCAGTGTAAAAAAAACTGAAAGTATAGAAATATTATTTCGTTGTAGGGTCTGGCATTTTGCAATTTTTTAAAAACACAACGTAACGTTTTAATTTTTTTGCGTATCGAAGCTGAATGCGTCCCTTTCCTCCGATTTCAGAATTTTTATAACTGGAAGAAAATCGTTTTAACTTAGATCTCAAAGCGTCACCCTTTTCTGATTTCACAACTTTTGTAAGCATAAGAACGCTTGCGTCACACCTCCTCTGTAAGGATTTTTGGCGGATAACAACTCATCTCAACATGTTGTGTTGTGCTAAGTTATCTCACATCCAACTCCTGGGTTGAAATTTAATTGTTTACAAACGTAGAGGATAAACCCAACAGGCTGTTTCGTAACACTTCTTTTTTCGTGCGGGTCTAAGAAAAAAAAATGATTGGAAGGCAACAGATGGGCAAAGAACATTCTGCAGTGGAGAGGAGAACACAGATGAAAGATCGAAATAAAAGAGAGACGAGCAAATAATATCAAGCGGATGACAGGGCACGTAAAACGATAGACTCGGAAAATGGGAGCAGTTAGGACAGGCCTTCATCCAGTAGTGGTAAGGCTGAAAAAAAAGGAAGATTAAAAATATTGTAAACATTGCTGAAGATTGGGCAGTTAAACACGAGTTTTATTTATAAAAATCTGATTTTATTAGCTTATTGCTTTAAACAAAATTTCGTTACGTAAATAAATTCAGAACGTTATTTAAAATGTCAATTTCAAAATCATTGAAGGAAGAAAAATTTTTTTCCATATATTTGAACGGTCATTCATTCGTAGGTAGAAAAATTAGAACGAATTTAAAGAAAGCACGTTTGAAAAGCACATTGTTATTGTTAAACTCACACCAAACACAAAACAGATTTATCCTTTTTATGTCTGTGTGGAGTGGAAGACCAAGGTTATTAGACCAATGAAATCTTACGTGTTTACACAGCAATAAACATGTAGCAATTTTAGTGATATTTTCGAATGACCTCTAAGTTCGGACGAGACTGGCAACATTGTTTTTAGATTGTTAGTAGTAAATAAATAAGAGAAAAACAAATTGAAAGGATGAATTTTGAGACATTGAGTAGATTAAATATAGAATATAGATGACTTCTTCTTATTATTCATAACAGATTTAACATTAGAGACTCTTGGACTGTATACATACTTTAAAAACATTATTCTTTTCCCCACGCACATTTCTTAAGGGTCTCCTTTTTCGTTAATTTTATGTATTCAGATGTGCAAAATGCATTATTACAGAGCCGTAGCCGGTATTATTCACGTAAGCAACGCAAGAAACTAAGCTACTCAAACTCGTACGATTCTTTTATGAAGATTAAAGACTGAACCAAGTCGCGTCGCTCGCAAAGAGTATCGAAGGAATGTATTGCACAATTTTGTGCTGGTTATGTCCATACAAAATTACTGGCAGTCAAGCAGCAGGTCGAGGGCTAACTTATCTCTAAGATTTATGGATTAAGTGGACTTGATAAATCTGTTTCAATTAACTTTTTTAATCTCAGGAGATTGGATTCTGACCCCCGAAACTGCTGCGAATCTTTTTTTCGGAATTAATTATCCAGTTTTTGAAGCGCAGAGATCAAATTGGTAAAAACTAGTAAAATTTCTTGTGAATTTTAAATGGAATAAAGGTACAAAATTTAAGAGAGAGAACACTCGACAACAAAAGATTTTTTTTTGTCAAACTAGATCGCTATATGCGTATGGTTCTATTAGAAAATTTTCCCTAAACGTCTAAAACACCATCTAACAATTATTTTTTAGATCCTCCGTCGACCTAAATATCAACCAATGACACATACATACATACAGACTTGCAGTTAAATGCATTGCGTATTGCGTTTTCGATGCGGCTCTGAACATCATATACAATTTGCAATTTCAACTACCTACCTTAAAGGAAACAATTTTTTCATTATTTACTTTGACGCGTTTAGGTTGCAGAATTTCTTAAATCAGTTCGGGAATAGTTTACGACGAGTGAACTAGTGCACTTTGTGAGTTTAGTTTTACCGTTCCGTTTTTTTTTCTGCAACAAGTAAATTAATTATTCTGCTTCTATAGGTAAAAATTTAACATTTGCGGATTCTTTATATTAATTTTGAAAATTCGGATTTTAATCAAATATATTTGTTCTATTAGCGCCAAATTAATTTGAATATCAATTTGATGTTATAATAATTAGTGACTGAAAACATTTTCTTCAATCAAGTTAACCTTAGGAATCATTTTAGAAGCAACAATACCCTACTGCTGCCGAGCAAGATTCTTTAAATGTTAGAATTTGTTGAAATTCCTGTCAATAAAACCTAAGAATGGTCAATGCTATTTCCATTTAAAAGAATATATTATATAACAAAAAATGTTCTAGGAAATAAGATAAAATTTCCTTTAGTTGTGTGTGTTAAAGCCTTCACTTTTATTTCTGGCTATAATTTTCAAGAATTTTGGCTAATCGTGTCCGCAGCGGTAGTGGAGGGCGTGACGCAGTCCCACACTCCAAAAAAGAAGTTCACAAACTCAAGAAACGCCATACAAAAACCTTTTAGCAAGCCATATATACGCGAACTTTTGAGTTTTTCCCTCTGCCCCCTTCAAATTATTTAAAACAAAACTACGTCGCAGCAACCTTCCAATGAGTCCTGACTCATCAAAATCGATTGGAAATTGGCTGAGATATCGAGGTTTGAAAACATTTTAATTTGTATTTTATATTTTTCTATTGTTCTCATTATTTCTAAAACTTTTTTTCTGATCTGTCGGTCTCTATGTATATCTATTTATCTATGTGCTATTTATATATCGGTCTATTAATAACTATCAATCTTCCTGAAATTTTCGCTGAACGTCAATCTCGGTCCCAAATGAAAAGTCATAGGCCGCTTTTCCGGGAAATCACTTGAAAAGTCGTGGCATGTGGAAAAGTGGTCGATTTTGTGGGTTTTTAATGTAATGCTCGGAGTTTTCGAATTTTAGCTCTGAAGTGACAACAGCTGCAGAGTTGGCTTCTTCGAGAAAGTTGTAGAGTTTGGTCAGGAGATTTTTTTCGGATCTTAAGAAAATGGCTGCCAGCTGTTAAAGTGACGCCATCTTGGATTTTTTGCCATATTCTAAATCACATAAAAACCCCTTTTTAAAAGTCCGCAAGTCCTCGTCCCTTCTTCCAAAACAAGTGATATCAATTTGGGTGACGCTTACAGCTTCGAATCGCAAAAAATTCTTTTGAAATATTTTCACTTTTGATTGAGAAAATGCGTCACAAATGCCGGACCCCCCAATCTTATAGTTTTTCTGTTCTTTCATATTTGACTAGCTGTAAGCGTCCCAAATTGATATCAGTTGTTTTGGAAGAAGGGACGAGGACTTGCGTCACGTATCCCTTTTAAAAAGGGTTTTTGTTGTGATATCAGTAGTTTTGGAAGAAAGTAAGAAACGAATTTCGGCGAAAAAAAATTCAGCGAAAAAAATTCAATTTTTATGAGCGAAAATGATCCCCTAAAATTCCTCTACAACATATCAAAAGTTTTTTTTGAGCCGCCGCAGCCGCGAAACCGATGTGCGGCGGTTACTATTTCCATGGTCGAAAATGATTCTCTCAACTTCCTCTACAACATATCAAAAGTTTTTTTTTGAGTCCCCACCTATTTCCCGCCATTTTGGCGGTCACTCTGATACACTACACACCCAACCCAGCAATTAATCTATCTCAAACATCCAACCTTGTTTCATACAAAATGTAGTACCGTACGTATTACACACACAAACACATACATATGGCGCCTTCTAAGAGCCCTAGCGCCCAAACGAGGCCGTTACCCCCCCCCCCCTTTTTTTAAAATCTCATATTGCGTAGAATGCCCACCCGAACGTCCCTGCAAAATTTCAAGAAAAGTTATCGAGCCGTTTTCGAGCACGAGCCAAAAAAGTCAGTTTTCATACAAATGACTCTGGAACTAACTAACTTACCCACTAACTAACTAGCGAAGTATTAGAATTAACTTTGGCTTCTATGAAATAGCACATTTTGTATGGAAAATGACAATTTCCTAAAGGTCATATCTTCGGATCCACCGAACCGAATTTAATTATTGGGAAGACACTTCCCCTTAGAATTTTCCGTAGATTCTAGGAAAAATATTTTCCGGTGGGTACGCAGCAAGGGGGGGGGGGAGAAGTCAAAACTAAGCTGCATATATGGTTCCGCAGTCTATGAAAAAAATTTTTTTTAATTTTTTGTACGTATGTGGACTGGCGTCACGGGCACATTGCTACCGCGCGCCCATGATTAGAATACCTCTAGGTCTAGAGACACTTCGTTTCTTAAGCAAAGTTGTAAAGATGAAGTGTACTGAAGGTGACACGAAGTGTTTCGAAGGTACCCGAAGCTGACGCGAAGTGTTTCGAAGGTACACGAAGGTGACAAGAAGTGTTTCGAAGGTAGCCGAAGGTGACACGAACCGTTCCTAAGGTAGTCGAAGGGGACAATTCAGTGACGAAAATTTTTTCTGAAGAAAAATTTTCTTAAAGAAATTTGTTTCTGAGAAAATTTTTTTTAAAAGAAATTTTTGTTGAAGAAAATTTTTAAGAAAAATTTAAAAAAAAAAATAGAAAACTTTTTACATGAATTTTAGTTTTTACAACTAAAACTTCCAAAACGACTGATATAGATAACGCATACAAAAACCTCTTAAAAGGTAAAGTGTGACGCAGTCCGTAAGTCCGCTTCCAAAATTAATGATATCGCTTGAGGTGACGCAATCGCTGATAATACGCAAAAATTTGCTTGTAAGCTTGTGGTCAAGCTTTTATTTTTTAAACAAAATCGCATCACTTTTTTTAAAAACAAAATTATGTTGTGTTCGGAAAATTGCGCCACATAACAAGTTTAATTTTTGCAGCGTAAAAACTGAAAATACAGAAAATTTATTTCGTTGTTAGGTCTTCCATTTGTGACGCAATTTTTTGAACACAACGTAATTGCGGCCGAAAAAGTAAATATGAAATTTCTTTTTCTATATGCATGAGAGGAAAATGTTTTCCCATCACATGGGACGAAAAGTTGCTTTCCGCGGTATGTGCACCAACACACTCTCACTATTACAGAAAAATATATTTCAAAATACCATAATACACACTCGATGTGTACTTTTCGCTTGGGCTTCGCCCGCGCATACGTACACATCTCGTGTGTATTGGGGTATGTTGAAATATACTATTTAGACGCATATAGCGGCTGAAAAAGTGATTTTCCGGACTCAAACAACATTAACAAAAACTTTGAGTTTTCGATCGTAGTTGCCGTAACGAAAAACGTCGAATTATGGTCATTAGGAGCAAAAAATGTTTAGGTTCTCCTACAATACAGGAACGGAAAAGTTTCTGATTTGTATGGTAAATTCGTATGATGAATCAGAAACTTGTCGGTTTTCACTTTTCCGTTCCTGTAGGAAAATGATTTGTGGTTTTCAATAATTTTATTCCTTGATGCCTTTATCCGGGGAAAAGACTAACAACGCAACCACGTTGTTTGTCGTGTATTTTACGCGCTTAAATTTGAATTTTTAACGAAACATCATCAGGTGGATTGCGATCAACTTTACACAAAATGAAACTGACAAGTGACTCCAAAAAGAGCTCAACCAACTGAACACATGAAAAATGGCTTACACAAATTTCTGTTTATCATTTTCTTTTATTTAGTAGTTTCGAAAAAGAAACGTAATTCCATTTAAGAACAAAGTAGTGCTAAGGATTAATGGGTTGTTAAAGTGCTAAGTCATGTAAAAACGTTAAATGGTTACAAATGTATGAAATTTCCATTGGTTAATCCAACTACGCGTTTTGATTTACTTTTATTCGCATTATAACTCATACAACCTTCTTTGTTTTCATCATTCGAGTGTAACGAACAGCTGGTTCGGTCCGTTCAGTCAGAGTGAAAAGTGATTGTGACATTGTATTCATTTTGCGGATTTACAGGTCATCAGCTGGGCTGGCTGATTTGTTGTTTATTTTTTCGATTCTACGACCAAGAATTAATTCCATTCACGCTATCAGTGAAATTATTTTACGTTGTTTCAATGTTGCTTTGCTATTCCTGAAGTTTGCGATTTTTTTACGATAAAAACAGGCCAATGTGTTGAATTAAATCAGTCAATGTTCAAGGTAGCATAGTTTTTTTTTAAGTCGTAAGTGCGTGCTTTATTTAGCTAATACTTTTTCGTTGTGATTTTGTTATTGTTCTAGTGTGTGTGCTGGCGCGTATAAACAACAAAAATACTCAAATATCCGTATTCATGTCGTTGATTTCGCTTGAATGCTAAAAACAATGGCAAGTCCAGATGTAAAATATAGTTCCGTCACAAACGATGGCAATCCTTTTAAAGGACAACATTTAGTAACAATTGAGGATGATATTTTGCCTACAGACAGTGACAACGATGATGCTCCGCAAAACAGTGGAATAATGATTCATGTCGTCCCCGATACCAGTAAATGTAAGTTTTGTGGAATTTCGTAAATGTTCGCAACATACACTAAAGCTGTCTCCTCATATGGATTAGCTCGTTGGAATCACATCGAAGATTTGGATTCTTTTTTCACTCGAATGTACAACTACCATCAGAGGCACGGTTTTCATGTGATGATGTTGCAGGAGATTCTAGAACTTGTACAATTTTGTTTTGTTGTTTTTTTTGTCACATATATCATACATGGCATCAACTATCCCGTTTTATTCAGGTGAGATTTCTTAGGAAAATTTTGACCTCTTTCATGAGGATGACCTTCTTTTTCATCTTTCAGAGAAGGGGAACCCCTGAAGATTAAGATTACTCTTGAAGATGTCATGTATCCCATTGGCCATTGTATCTCATCAATAACAGCAGCGTCATGGATCATATTATTTTTAGCGATGCTATTCTGGCAATTCCGTACCATCAAAGTGATTTATCATGCGATACAATATTACGACATTAAAAAGTTTTACAACACCGCGTTGAAAATTGAAGATGTAAGTCAGTGACTTTACTGTGAGTGAGAGTTCTGCTGTAAACTTTTTATTTAGTCCGAGCTCGACAATTTAACTTGGCATGAAGTGCAACAGAAAATTCTCGAGGTACAGGCCGAGCAACAAATGTGCATTCACAAGGACCAACTGACCGAATTAGACATTTACCACAGGATTCTGCGGTAAGTTCCGTTTCCAACCATTTCAATATTCATCTATTGAGTTCATAGAAATTCCGATCGAATTCGTCAATGTGCGGCTAGTATTTGAATTTGTTCATTTTTTTCATTCATCATTGGTGCACATACCGCGGAAAGCAACTTTTCGTTCCAAGTGATGGGAAAATATTTTCCGTCACAACCAATACGCTCTCACCTTTACAGAAAACATAATTTGCACACGCGTTCCGGTGCGTCACTGCGGTCACTGCACCTTCGAAGTTCGAATTATCACTAAGTCCCATCTTAATTTCAAGATATCTCGAAGTATTGTTACCCGTTAGCACAACTAACTGCCTTCTCAAGGATTTATCCAGACTGAAAGAAATTTGGTGAATTGTTTATTGCTCCCCGCTGAGATTTCCTTTGACTACCTACAAGGCTTCAAAATTTCCAAAATTTTTGTTTTTTTTTTCGTTCTTCATTTTATGAGCGTCGTTACTAGCTCTCCGTGAAACCGATTATCGCTTCTGGTCCTATAAACTCATTTCTACTACTTTTTCTTGTGAGCTCGTCTGCTTTTCCTGTGACATTTGAGTGGTCTGGGACCTAACCAGAGTTTCGCCAACGCACGTCACATTTAATTTCGGAGGCAGCGGTGGAACGATTTTTGAATTTTTTCCGGTGACTGTCCAGGACATGTTGTAAGTTATCGACGACGCATAGGAGTGATTCGTCCGAATCATAAAATTTATTTTCTCGGTGATGGGTTTTGTTTTATTTCATTTCCTAACACTGTTATTTTCTCTCACGAAGCGATGAGGTTGCTAACCTTTTATCAGTACGTAACATTGCAAAAAAAAAAAACATTTTACAATCTGGAAACTTCAATTTTTTGAAGATGAAACAAAATTTTTGCCTTTAACAGATTCAAAAATTACATGGTTGCTTTGATGAACAAGAATTTATTGCCATCGACAATTTGTCCACCCTTCATCGGTGAATCGGTGTGCTTCAGTAGAGGTCTACGCTACAACATTGAAATGATTTTATTCCGTGGACCATGGGCGCCATTTCAAAATAATTGGCATTTGAAGGAGGAATACAAGCGAGCAAGCAATCGAAATGAATTGGCCCAAAAAATGTCTCGACAAATATTTTGGGTGGCATTTGGAAATTTCTTGTTGTCACCTCTAGTACTTCTCTGGTCCATGATGGTGTTCTTCTTTAGTTATGCTGATGTAAGAGATCTGTCGAGTCATCGTGTACCAATTTTTTAATATTCGTTGCGTTGCAGTTAATCAAAAGAGAACCAGGAACACTAGGGACAAGATGTTGGTCACAGTACGGCATGTTGTACATGAGACATTTTAATGAACTTGATCATGAACTGCATGCCAGACTTAATCGAGCTTATCGGCCTGCGGTAAAGTACATGACTTCTTTTTCGTCACCTATGATGGCTGTCATTGCTAGGTAAGAAATTTGAGCTTTTGCCACTGGCTCGACTTACATTTCTTTCTGTGAGAATAGAAACGTCCTTTTCATGGGTGGAGGATCATTGACTGTTCTAGTGCTGTTGGCTATTTATGACGAAGATGTTGTGCAGGTAGCGCACGTGCTTACACTGATGTCGATTCTAGGAGCTATGGTTGTGATTGCCAGGTAAATATCGTTGGACGAACTCCCCGCTTTGAATAAGTTAATTTTCTCCTTTTTCAACAGAGTCTTTATTCCCGACGAAAATTTAATTTGGTGTCCGGAGCAATTAATGACAGCTGTCTTGGCACACACTCATTACCTTCCGATGTCGTGGAGAGGTCTTTCGCATACGAGCCGAGTTCGCGATCAATTTGGTCATTTCTTTCAACTTCGTGCCATGTATTTACTCAACGAACTATTAAGTCCGATTACAACTCCATATATTTTAATGTTTTACCTTCGGCCTCGGTCTCTCGATATCATTGATTTCTTCCGAAATTTTACTGTATCGGTGGTTGGCGTCGGTGATGTTTGCGCATTTGCACAGATGGACGTACGGAAGCACGGTAATCCCGCTTGGCAACCAACTAACAGTGCGGACCCTGAGGTAGGAGAAGTTTTGACGCCGTTGCCTACAGGCAATCAGTTCGCTCAAGGTGAGCAAGGAAAGACTGAATTGGTAAGTTTTAAGTTACTATCCCGTATTCCTAAAAAAAATGATTTTTTGCTGTCGTTCGTAGTCCTTGGTTCATTTCACATTGACGAATCCTGGATGGAAAATGCCGACAGAAGCTAAACAATTTGTTCATAGCATAAAACGACATGCTATGAACGATATCGACCGAACCAGAGTTGGAGCCAATACCGCAATGGAGCAAAGTCTATTCTCGGTTGGCAGTATGGGTGGAGAGGTAAATGATTTATTTATGATTTTCTAAGTATATAATTCACTAACTGTGTCATCAATCAGTGCCCATCGTATGTGCAATCATTTTTGCAAGGGCGAAAATTACATGATCTCAACCAAACGGGATTGTCGAGTCTACAATCTCATTATTACGGCAGCAGCGACCTTAGGAATCCCTTTTCACCGACAATGAATCTCCGACCGGATCCATCTGAGACATCGTATCGCCAGAGCTATCATTTGGCTAATATCCAAGAAGACGAAACTGAACCGCCAAATGCATATCCGTCATTGGGCGTGGGCGCAAGTATGGGCATGAGTATGGTGGGTGGAATGAGTCGACGTGAAGGACCACCGTATGGATCACAAGATGGATTGCTGTACAGCATTTGTGGTGGTGCTAGTGTCATGGACAATGTCTTAGCGAATGAATTCACTGCCACCGACATGTGCTTGAACACATTGTATTTGCATGAACTTTACCACAGACGAACGAGACGACGATTGGAGCAAATACAATCACCATGGCAGCAAGCACGTCATACCGATTCAACGATGACGACAGACGATGTAGGCTTCAGTCAACCATCTACATCAGCATCAGGGGCCGCTGAACGGACACCACTGCTAGCACCAAAGAAATCATAGCACACGGCTGAATGGGTCTAATCGGAGTTGAAGTTTTTCATTTTTATTTTATTGTTGTGACCCATCAGACATTTACGATTTTCCTATAGTGATTTATGTAAATATTTGAAAGAAAAATGAGCGCTTTTTTTCCATATCGTTAATGTATATAAAAATATTAAGAAAAATGAGGTGTACGAACGTGCTGAGCTGTTTGTCTAAAGCAAATGCAGTGAATTATAAAAATTTGGAAAATACTTAAAAAAAAAAGAAAACCGTAGAAACTGTTCTTCTGATTCACAATTTTTTTCGCCATAGGAAGAAGCGCAATGAAAAAATCGTAAAAAAAATAGCTAAAATGTAAATCATAATGAAAGGCGATTGTATAAGTGAGACTTCATTCTGATAAAAATAAGATGAAATTACAATTTAAATGATAAGAAAATGCAAAAATTTCCTTTTTCTAATAGACTTATCAATATCAGTTTTCTAGTCAATAAGTGTTTCTTCTGTTTGAATTTATTTTTATGACGAAATAAATTAAAACATAAACAACTTTATAGTGCAATGGATTTACGGATCGTGCCTTAGCTTTCGTCGTCGATCGACTATTATTTTGCAATAAGTGAAGCTATTAGTTAGTAACCACATCGAAGTCGGCCCCAGGCTGCGAACCAGGCACCTGAAGCTGGGAAGAAAGAATGCAGCCTGGTGCTGAACATCTGTTTTTAACAAAGTGGAGGCAGGAGTGAGTTCTATACGTCATCGTCACATAAGTTTCAATTTGGCACCTGGCTGCTGCTGTCCCCTGCATTCAAAGTGTCATACTTCAAGGAGGAAGCCTGGTGTCGAGTTGAAACTTATGTGACAGTCTTATGTATCTTTACAATAAATACTCAATGTGAATTGCAGTTGCGAGCTCATTTCATTTATAAATTTACCAAAAACAGCTGACTTCATTGAAAAGTTTAAAAATCAGCTGTTTATTTTTGTGATGAAGTTAGCTTCGGTCGCAACCGCAGCTAACTTCACGTTGAGTATTACTTGCAAAGATCAGACAAAAGACTGCGTGTAGATCATGTATATCTAACTACCGCCTACACCTTGGTTAAAACAGATGTTTAGCAGCAGGCTGCCTTCTTTATTCGCAGGTACAGGGCTTAAGTACGCAGCCAGATGCCAAATTATAAACTATACAATGTAATGTATTCGCTACTTCCTTAATTTTGGCGTTTTCGAATTTTCGGCACCAATTGTCCTGGCTGAAAGCGCAGACCTATCTCTTAGCGAAAAGTTCGTTAAAAAAACTAAAATGATCTCAAATGATTTTATATAGCTATTGAGGTACTTTTCTGAAATTGACAATTTTTTAAACAAAAGTTACTCGAAAAAAAATCGTTTTTAATGGACACGGTCTTGGGAGAGCAATGGTTTTATTGCTCCAACTGACACTTCTCGGATCAGTAAACCTCTCCATTACACTGAACTGTTACCTAGATGGTACCAATCATCGAATTAAGACCCTCTCCACTTCGTACTTCCAAGAACAAATTAGTGCAGCCAGCGCTGTGTTTGCGTATCCACAAATTGACAAAGGGGTTCATAATAAAGAAATTCATTCGTGAATTAAATTTGAAACGCAACTTACCCAATTATTATTTTTAATTTCTTACCACGTTGAATATTATCGATTATAAGGGCCATAAAATCTAAAGCGCAATATTGTGGTAGTTTATCTAACTGTTATATACAGGTGTGGGTGTAATTAAGGTTGCTGAATAATTCATACGAGTGACAGCAACTAATTGATGTTAAGGGAAAAATTGAACTGAAGGATTTGATGGGTAAAAGTGCAAAGTTTGCAGTACAGAATTTCAACGCAACATGAAAACATTATACGACGAAATTAGGAAATATATTTTCCTTTTTCAAATATTCGGTTTGTGTCCCTTCGGTCGGAATGAATTCCAAAATTATATTTTGGGTCTTTACTCACTGCTCATTTTTGTGGTGCTTGTGGTCTCAGTAATTATTGCAGTATTTGACGAAATCATCAACGACAACAATTCCATATCAGCCATGGTTGGTGGTCTAGTTTTTTTGGGAGAAACATCGACCCACGTAATTGTTATTTTTCAAGCATTCATCTCACGTTTCGATTTAAAGAATATTTTGGATGAGATCGACAACATCGATGAAATATTTCGAGAAAAACTCCATCGACCAATCGATTACACCACACTGAGAAAGAAATATTTCTCTAAATTTACCTTTATTATTCTCCTTAGTAAAGGACTGCTGGTATTTTTATTAGTCTTCCTTTCGCTGGGTTCACGAAATAGTGCCTGGCGCTTTTGGCTTCAAGTGTCATTTTCTATTGCAGTGATTCATATGAGATGCGTTCAAAACATTTTTTTCGTTGACTTACTACGCGAACGATTGGAATTTTTAAATCAAAAATTACTTGAAATATCTCAGCAACATTCTACCAAGAAATCGAAATTGATTCTCTACGTCGATGCCTACGATACCAAAAGTCGAACGACAAACGCTGTACCAATACGTGAGGAGTATGACGAATTGTTGGCTTTGAAGCAAATCTACGGAATGATTTGGAATACGACCAGCATATTGAATGATTGCTTCGGATGGTCAATTTTAGCTTACGCAACGCGATCGTTCATCGGCTTCACCAGTCATGGATATTGGCTTTTTTTGGCATTCGAGGCAATTATTGACTCGGAGTATATCGTCGATTCAGGAATAAATTTCATTTTAATTGCGTTTTTACTGTCGATACTCTGTTCATCATGTTATACGTGTACCGGTTGTGTAAGTGTAATTTGTTATAGGTTTTTGACGATTGACAACCTTCATGTAATAATCAGAAACGTTTAAAATTTAATAAAACATTTACTGCCACACTATTTTGGGCCTCACAGTGTCAGTGGCTGAAAGCATCTCTTCATTTCAATCTGTTCTTCAAATATTCAAAATCTGAACTCAAACACCGTACAAAAACAAAATACATACCAAGCGTCATATTTAGAGTCAAACGCATTCGGTCTCCAATTTAGGGCTGTTCAACGTTTTAAGTTTTCAAAAATGTCGTTTCCCGTTTCTTTATGTGGCAATGATTTTAGCTCTCTAAATCATACAAAATTTGGGGCTAGCTTAAGGCTGAAAAATAAAACCAATTTCTAGTTTAGGGCTGATGTGTAACATTACCATTAGGATCAAAAAGCATGTTTTTGACTGTACTACCCAATACAGAAAAAGTCATAGGAATCAAACGGTCAATTAATTCAGAATTTATTTAGGGCTAACGAATAAAACTAGTTTCGAAACGACGAAAACAGTTGTAGTCACCCAACCATGTAGTGACCTACAGTGTTGTATTCGCTAACCGATTTTTTAAGCGACGCTAACGCTTGAATTGATAAAAAATTAGCGTCGCTGACGCAATTCGCTAACCAAAAACAAGTTAGCGCGCTAATAGTGATCGCTAAACTCAAAAAGTCAAAAAAGGTTGAATTTTTAGGCACGTACTTTATAGGTCACTAATATTAATTTTAACGTCAGGCTGCGGTCTTTGTGATTTTTTTGAATTTAGATATAAGAAGCTAAAATCAGAATATAGCAGTATGTAGTCAATACGAGTAGTTTTGCGACGTACTAATTTTCGACTTGACACCAGGCTCTCCTGCCCTCTATACTTATACTGTCCTGTGACTAATGGCTATGACTTTTTTCACCATTCGAAATCACAAAGACCGCGTCCGATAATGCACGCGCGATAATGCAACTTTCACTTGCCTCACACACCAGACTGCTCGGTTCGAAATGCATGCCTCCACCTGCAGCAAATCTTTCATGGCTGCGTACTTTAAACTAAGATACAATGAGCTCAGTCACTAGAGGAAAGACCAACCAATCTAGTGCCTGAACTTGCTATAACTTCTAGAACTTTTGTATTCCTCAAGAAAAATTGTTACAAAGTAGGCCCTAATTTGTGTAACATCACCAAATTAACTTCAAAGTGGCAAAATTTTCTCGAAATCTCAAACGTTATTTATTTAACAAAATGTAGTCTAATACTCATAATGTTGTCAACTTACAAAGAACTCATAATTTTGGAGATCTGACCAAAAGATTATAACGAAAATGAGTTTATAACTCAAACAAAAAAATTGAAACTTTAGCAATTAGCGAGATTAACGATTCGCTAATTTTGGTGTTAGCGAAACGCTATTCGCTATTAGCGAAGAAATTTAAAATTAGCGACGCTAATAAAACCCTAGTAACCCAGACACTAGACACCGTGTGCACCGAATTTTTGCGAAAATCACTCTTTTATTGCAATTTCGTGTGAAAATTTTATAGTATGCAAAAGGTATACCATACAAATAAGGAAATCTATAAACTTTTTCAGTGTTGGAGGAAGCAGAAAATATAGTTTAAACAAAAAATAAAATCAACGACAATCTATCTAGGTTTCCACCAAGAGGTTTTTCCTCTTCACCTTTTCCTCTGCCGAGTCATCATCATAGCTCCCAATCTTGCTTAAAAAAACGCTCATAAGTCATTATGTACTTTATATTCATATGTTGTAAAGTAATCAGCTAATCTCATATTTCTAAACTTTCTAAATTGTAAACTTCCTGACCGACCATATCCATGAATAAAGTCGTATTGAAATGAAAAAATCTATCTAGGCTCTCATTTCCCGTCCTTCCTCGTGATGAACTTTGTTTCGAACTTCTTGGGATGGCTTGTCCAATTATTAGACAACTAGTTCAAATCGGTACTTAGGGACGGAATTTTAAATCACGTCTAAACACTAAAAGAGTTTCCTGTAAATATTGAATTTTCAGGCTGAGGAAACGGGTGGCATTTTAAATAAAATCGAGGAACGAGACAACAATGAACCATTCAACTTCTTGATCAGAGAGTTCTCGCTTCAGATTTTACACGAACCCATCATTATCTCGGCGAACGGATTTTTCACCGTAAATTTGGATTTATTGGGATCGGTAAATGTAAAACAAAAATTTATGAAATGTCTTATTTATACTTTGTTGGTTTATAGCTAGCTGCATCAACGGTTACTTATTTGGTAATATTAATTCAATTTCAACTGAGTGAAAAGGAAAAGCAAACTAATATCACTAATAATTCAACCATAAATATCTCATTTACCGGAAATAACACATAGTTTTAAAATGATCAAATGTGTACGTTTCTCTATTTACTTTTCTTTGACAGAGACGAACCAATCCTGAAAGAAATCCCGCCAAGGACCTTACAACGTCCCACCACACCTTACCAGTAAATGCCGCAACAAAATTTGCCCCCAACAGCGTCTAATATCCTTAATCGTCGATCAGAGACTTCTTTTCTCTACATATCCGCATTTCGTTACTTGTGTTTTAAGTTTTTCTGAGAAATTTCCCTTTACTACTCCATTCACTAATTTACCCATACGAAATTTTCAATTCTTCTTTCTAATTCAGGTGAAAAAAAAATTCAGGCGAAAAAAATTCCAGTGAAAAAAAATTTAATTTTCCCCCTAAGTCCGTCCCACACCACCGTCGGCCATTTTGTTGGCCACCCTGACACACTACACACCCAACCCAACAACTTTTCCTTTGACACCAAACATCTATCTCCATCCTAACACAGTCGACTATCTTATGAAGGGTTTGGGGCTAAATAATTATTTATTAGTTTAGTTCGACTTTTGCACCAGATGGTTTTTACTGTGCCAGTGGAAAGTTCTGCGACAAATCCAGTGCTATGATACATACAAGGAGCAAAACAAGTTGGAGTCGAATGCAATGCCTTTTCCGGCAAGTCGTACCATAGTGCTGCACTCAACTTCACTAGTCTTGAACCGATTCTATTTGTTTCTTGCTTACGAATCTATGATATTGAGTTGTTACAATCAGATGTTGTATTTGTATACCACATGCTGACAATCGTACTTTTCCATAAAGACAACCACACAGAAAACCTTCAACACAACAGCCTCACCAAATTTATCAGCTCGTGCAAAGGTGGCCCAAGAAAGTAATACAGGCCTCCCTCGTGTCCGAAATATTAAGAATTTGCCCGAAGCTGTCCGAGTTTTTTCGTAAAAAAAGTCCAAAATTTCAAAAAAAAAAAAATTTGGCGAAAAGCATTCGGCGTATTTACTTTTTCTCAATCCAGTGTTAACAGGACTTCTTATTTAAAATTCGAATTTTATTTCCATGACGCGCCCTAAATTGCAAGATCACGTCCAATTATTTTTTTGCTGCTTGATTGATGAGGTGGAAGGAAGATGAAACAGTCGTAGAGCATTACGACATCCAGGAGCCCATCGGCCAAAGATTGAAATCAAGGAAACCTTCAACAAGTACTGCGCGAGATTTACACACCAACAGCTTCGATCCTGCAATGGAGTGGGAAAGAATGTAGCTCGAGTCGAACACATCAAGTCCCATATTCGACTTCAATTGGCATAAAAACAACGCTACGAAACTGTTTCTGAAGGTAAACTTAATAATGGACGAAAATATAGGATTTAGCCATCGCACGGATCCAGGCAATAGTGCTGACATCAAAAAAATTATCCATTCTAATTATAAAAAAGCTCTATAACATCTACAACTTGTTCGGTATACGAATGAATGAAGCAGCATCAGTGGTAAGGAATTCTTAACACATTTTATTTTGATGTATTCGAATTATTGACATGATTGACGAACCATCCGTTGATTCATTTCAATTCAATTTAGTGATAAAATCCACCACCTCTTTATGAAAATAACTGAAAACAATTGAATCTTGTGATGAAACAACGCCTCTTATCCATAGTCAATCCCCCTCCCCTACTTCGGGGTCCGAACTTGACTGGCTACGAATGTCGTAGTGATCCCGCGTATATTTCGCCACTTTATACTAGTCTAAAACGAAAAAAATATTGCGAAATGAAAATTTAAATTTTTATCAATCATTGGCAGATTATCAAAAAACACGCTATGTATCAAATATTCACGCTTCAGCTTTCGACGATCATAAATATAGGAAATTTCATATAATAAAGAGCTAGTTCCATTGTTTCAAATCCATGGACTAAGCAGCAACAGGTACCTACATGAGGTAAATACATGCTACATGCGCTACATTCAACAAAATATTCTCTTCGCTCCCATTTTACCGCACTCCAATATACCATCAATGTTAACATTTCCAACAAAACACTAATACAAGAAGTTTTCGATCAGTTGGTGTAAAACGTTCAATAGTTGCAGACGTGTTAAGACGATTCTTTGTAGCCGACGAATTGTCAGTGAAATTGTAACAGAAAGGGTGGGTTTACTAATAACCCTTTTCGTATAAGCAAGTTGGGATTATTATAAAAGAAGTTTACACATAGACTTCGTAATTAACGGTCAATCGGTCGAAATTATATTTTCTACGGTTACGCGACAAAGAAGGAAACTGTCGTTACTTGTGATAATAAATTGAATGAACACTTTTGATGAGCGTAAAGAATTAGCACACATCAAATAATTATTTTAAACATTGACAACTTGTTCATTTCAATTATATCGTAATATTAAAAATTGAGTTTTTTTAGTACTTTTTCACACAAGTCTGAAGTGCGGCCATTTTGAATTCTTGTGATATTCATCACACAAAATTTACCTGTTGTCGAAGGTGCTAATTTTAATTTGATGTTGTGCAAGAGTGCAAATTCGATTGAAATTTTTGAAGACAGTCTTTAAATCGAATGGAAAAAATTGACACGCCGAGAAAGTGTGAGAATATTTACATGTAAATATGGTTTTGTAATCTAATGTGTGATCACAAAATTTGAAAAAGTCGTCGAGAGAACATTTTTCTCAATGATTGTCAAACATATATTTAATATTTAAAAGAAATTGTGTGACGTGACAAAATTTAATAATCTATCGTGAATACAGAAAGATCTCAGCACGACAACTGGACACTCCTTTAATCAAATATAGACAGTCGTAAATACACACAGCATCACATTTGAAGTTTTTGAGATTTTTAGCGTTGGATCTTCAATCGTATCCAACATAAACATTTCCAGCTAATATTCCGGTATATTATTTATATACATGTATTGTATGGACAGTGTTAATTCGTTGTATTCAATATCAGGTGAGTTCGAGAGATTTATAGTCCGTTGAAAATACACATTAACGTTTTTTTTATGTTTTTTTTTTTTTATATAAAATATTTGCGTAGTTTTTGTTTTATTGTAACCTTGACTTTATCTGTTTTGATGCGGATGATTAGCAAATATTATTTTTGCTGTTCAGGTATAACAAAAACGCTTTTCCAAGCGTTTTTTCGATGTCATTCTGAATGGATTTACAGCGCTGCTAGTGTGAAAAATTTATTTATGCAACCGAATGCAAAGTACTTTGTTATGCACTAAATGTCGAACTAGGACTCGAGCCCACACTGAGTGGCAAGCAAGTTTTTGCAGTAAAGGCGTCTAGAGTTCCTAACCTAAATTTTTTAAGTGTTGTTTTCAGACTTTAATGTTTTGCTCCGAAATTTTCGGTTGGGTCCTTTTTGTGGAACGAGCTGAGATCGAGGGAATCCGCTCATTTCTAGAATCATAAAACTATAAGACTTATAAGCTATTCTCGAATGAAATGTTGTTAATGAACGGACCCTCAGGTTGACATGAACTGATTAGACCCGTACGAAGTACAAAGGTCCTATACGTTTACTACAAACAATTTTATTGTAACATGGGGTAGATCGAGGTGGGAGGGGGGGGGACGCATCATTATCGTCTAAAGATGACGAATCAGCAATAAAAAAAATTTCCGTCTGTCTGTCCGTCTCCACTTTTTTTTCCAAACCGCTCAACCGATCAGCCTAAAATTTTTCCCTGAAAGGTACATGCCAAGTAGTTCCGGAGATATGGTCGAAGAAGAGGAAGTTGGACATGAAATTTTCGAGGGTCGATGAAACTTTTTCGCAAATATCTCAGCAAGTATAGCACGGAAATTCCTCATTTTGGTGTCAAATAAAAGCATTTGATGTCACCAATGGAATGGACGAAATTGAGATTCTTGGCCATATACGAAAACAGTTTTTCGTCTATGTTTCCTTAACTATGCAATATGGAGATTTTCTGTCAAAGGAAAAGTTGTAGAGAATTAAATTTAAGCGAACACGTGTTTCAGGGTTTTCGGAAAATATGGCCCGTTGTTGGTATATGACCACTTCTATAATTTTGCAGGATGACTCAGATCTCCAGAACTATGAGAGTTAGAATGTTGCTTCCAAAGGTGAAGTTGTAGAGAATTAAATTTAAGTGAACACGTGTTTCAGGGTTTTGGGAAAATATGGCCCAATCTTGGTATATGGCCACTTCCATAATTGGGCGGGATGACCCGAATCTCCAGAACTATGAGAGGTAGAAGGTTGCTTCCAAGGCAAAGTTGTAGAGAATAAAATTTTAGAGAACACGTGTTTGAGGGTTTTAGGGAAAAATGACTTAGTCCTTGGATATAAGCTTTTCTAGATTTGAATGGTCTGAGACGTACTTCGGTAGGGCCTTTGACATTACCTTGGGTAATTTCTATGGATCTTTGAAATTCTTAGTTATAAAAGAACAGAAAACGTTGGATCGTTTGCTTATTTGTATATTTAGATACGTTCGAGTCTCTTTGCCACATCTATTCTGTTTGCAACATCTATTCTGATACGTACGGGTCTTTGGTTATGTTTTCAACCTTAATTTTTTGTTCGTGTGTAGAAACATTCTAAATGATAAAAAAATGTTCGGTCTCCTAATAACGCATTCAATTCGAAATACTGTTACTTTATAAATTCTTCCAGTTTACACAAAATCGAGTTCTAAACAATCAAACACCAATTCCCATTTTAGTCATCATCATACGAATTATTAATTAATATTTTCATTTTATCAAACGTATAAAAGAGAAACCTGTTTCCACAAAGACAGCTTACATCATTTTTTTTACCAAATTCTTTTGATAGTTTTTTCTCAAAATCTTTCAGTTCCATTAGATTGTGTTGCGACCGTTGCGAAGTAATGTCCATATGATAGTCGCGTCGACCTAAAATAATGTAATTTGACATATTCTCGCATGCCGATTCACCGATCCAATCGAAATGAAAGACAAGTAAAATCACATTAATTAATAATTTAGTTTTTTACTCACTTGTGTTACGTATACAGAAAGCCACGGGTCATTGTTATAGTTTTTTTTCTGTTTGTTTATTGACGAAAAATTTGACTTACATTTCTTACATGATTAGGTAATATTTTTACAATTGTTTACTTTTGCGCAAGAAAATTTATCACAATTGTATGTCTTACACGAGTAGACATTGCTAGGCCATTCACTTTTATGAAAATATGTTTTTGAATACTTAACCGATCTTGAAACATAAAAATGTAACAAAATTTATAATTTTATCGATGATATTATTGGCGGCTATAAAAAAAAATTCAAAATTTTTTTACTCCCATATTCATAATTTCCATCACTTATTTCTGTTCTTAAATTAATTTGGTATGAAAAGAGAGGCATTCATGCGCTACGAAATTAGTAAAAATTGTATGCGAATCAAAAATATTTCCGCTTCGAAGTGCATCGCAATTTATTTCACGTTTCTTATTTAAAAAAAAGCAGTTTTCCTCAGCTTGACTGGTAGAAATTTCGTAAATGCTCAAAATGGCGTTCAAATAGTTATAGAGTCGACTTGAAATCGAAAGTTTTAACCATTCGTCGGAAAATTCTTATTGATTTAATGTTTGTGTGATGTTACACTATACCCGTGGGCATGAGCAAACACCGACGAAAAAAAATCTCAAAAACAGCACTATATCACCGCTGAAATGTGATTTTAAAAGCGACAAATCGTGCCTCGGAATTATCAATATCTTGTGCTCGGCTCCTAGATTTGTATGTACAATCATTGAAAGTTCGTTAATAAAAATTATCACAAAATTGTTGGTTAAACATATGCATGGGACCCGTACGTATCAGAATAAATGTTGCAATGGATGTTGCAAAAAGATTCGAATGTATCAAAGTAAATGTTGCCTTAACTCTGAAGTGTATGATATTGTGTCGACATCAAATTGGATTAGAAATTGCCGAAAGGACAATATTGGAAAACCCGTCCGAAGAAACGGCGCAAAAAAAAATCTCCAATCCTTAAAAAAGCCCGAAAATAAAAATTCGCCTCTTTTTTCTCTGCAACACTACACAAAAAACCTCTTCATTAAAGAAATATTCACAAAAAACCACCAAATATCGTTCAGGATACATAAAATGTCAGGCATGCCCAGGTCTTTCAAAAAAAAAATTTTGAAAATCGGAAAAGATTTACTCGAGTTATGTACAAAAGACCAAAAACCACTTAAAAGGCCCTAGCTCGGCGGCCGTTGGGCCGACACCCGACAGTGCTCAGATTCAATCCCGTAAAAGATTTTTCAACTCAGGGAAAAAAAAAATATTGTGAAAATCGGTTGAGTTTTACTTACATTAAATTTCGGCTGGCTGCATGAATAAAAAAGACGAAATAAAAAGAGTTAACGTGAAAGTGATGTACGTAAATACGATCGATGGCAGTAAGAAAAAACTTGGTAGATACTTTATAGTAGTTTGTCGGCCATGTTGCGATACGTTGATTTTTTCAGCTGAAAAAATCAAGTATCGCAACGAGGTGGACACACTGCTTTTTGCAACAAACAAATCGATTGAGAAGAAAATAACAACCAAACCTAAAAAAATCACTCCACAGAAACCATTATATTGTACAGTGTACAAACAATTTTTGATCAGATTGCAATGCACACATACGACATTGCAACGTCGTATCATAGCAACGGAGGGGTACATTTCATCACATGTATCAAATTTTAAAAGTCATATCGTTACAAGGTGTAAATTTGTTTCACTTCCCCTCACACTGTTAAAAAAATTGGAAACTGTTTCGATTTTAATCGCGTTACCTCATCGTGAACAACATCGAAAACAGTCGAAAATCGATTGTGCGTTGCAAAAAAAAACTAAGGCAACAAATACGGCAATGAACGTGACTGAAAAATTAAGTTGTCGTCTGTGAATAAACTGTGAATAATATGAAATTCTACGTCGATTTAGGCAAAATATTCCAGGCTTTCTGTCGAAGCAACTGTTAGAACACACTTCTCCTTCTTGTGAAAAATAGCACAGGAAATTAGGAAGCATTGAAATAAACATTTTTGCGTTCCATGTTTTCTCACAATAGCAAAATCATTAAATAAATTATGTTCTGCACGCAAATAGTTAACCAACGGGGAATATTAAAAGATAGTTTAAATGAAATTGTTGATTAGAATGAACTGCTTTCTGAACCCACAATCTGCACACATAATCTTTGCTTTACTTTAAACTATGCAACAAATGCAGCAGTTGAAATACGTTTGTACGCATAACATGCTCCAGCCACTTAACTCTGCTATACACAATCAACAGTTAATAGTAATTACTTGTTACGTGCACATACATTCAGAAAATTATTAATAAATTGAAAATTACAAAATCTCTAATTACTTGTAATAATAAACTATGAATAGGTAAAGAGCTCAGACGGGTTAGGTCAGTGGTAACGGGTTCAATCCTGGTGAGGACAAATTCTGTACAGGATTTTTCTTCAATGTATTACATGAAAGTAACGTTCCAAGACACACCCAGGCTTCATAATATGGGTAGCTGTGAATTTGGTGCCGCAACGAATCGTACATATTAGAATGACAAATATGACGTCACTAATATTCGATGAATTATGTGTACAAATATCTGAGTCTAACTTTAGACGGAGATATAATTAGCATCAGAAGAAATGCTAATGGTAATGGTAGCCACCGTTAGTCGTGGTTCGGAATTCACGTTAAGCATGTCTTCCAAAAAAAATTCCTGCCAGTAAAACACATTGATGGGGCAAACCGGCAGTCTAAGCCATACTAGTTTCTGCACCTAGTACATCTTAGATGGCACTAGGTTTGTGTGCAACTGACACTGTAAAAACTTTGGTAACGAAAGGATCTCTAAGAAGAATCCATATGAGCGAAAGCTCGCAAATATTGCGGAACTTGTAAAACAAAATGATCTAGCCTCTGACCCGGACGGGTTGTAACGGCGGATTTTTATTTTTTATAAGTAAAAAGCTAATTGTCAATTCATAACTTAAAGACAGTTTTTCGATTCAATAAGATATCAGATTTCCCATGTCATTTTAATGGTTTCACGCTTGACATGATGCTTCATGCCTCACACGAATACTGAAATATTTTGACTTTGTGTAGCGTATTGGCCACGTTGCGTCGGTAAAGAAATCGCTACTGTCGACACTAGTATCGAAATAGAGTTGTTTTTCGTGCTGGACTTCTTCTCCATCTTCTTTTCAAGCCTTTATGATCCATGCTAGGTGTAAACCTTCCCAGACTCTTTCAATTTTTCAATTTTTACGCTAATTGCTATCATGACGTCCTCATCACCTGCTTCTTTGTAATGCGCTTGCTGATTATTTTCATGAAAAGTTTGTACACTTGAGCCAGTATTTTAGTGACAATAATTCTGCTTTGTCACCTTTTTTGTGCAGCACTTTGTACCACTTCCGCATTAAACCCTTCAAACACATTTTTTGTTCTAGAAAATTATTGAAGAGCGTTGTAGCCACTTTTAACATGACGTCACCTCTTTCCTCAATAGATTCGACTTGTCTTCGTCGGTTGCCTTAACAATAATATTAATAATCCGGCGCGGCGATGACGAATCAGCAATAAAAAAAATATCCGTCCGTCCATCACCGCGATAACATGAGTAAAACTGAACCGATTTTCAAAAACTTTTTTAGTAATTGAAAAATCTTTTTTGGGATTGAATCTGGGCACTGTCGGCCCAAGGGCCAGTGAGCTAGGGCCGTTTAAGTGGTTTTTGGAAGAAACTTTTTTCAAGTTTAAGCTTTTGGACTCAGTCAGGGCCCTAAGACTGAATCTCTACTAGAGCCCAACGTGTTTTTTATATATACTTTTTTTCCTGAAAGATAATCGAAAAATTGAATTTGGGCAAAATCAGTCGAAAACTTTGGTTGGTGGAACTTTTTCACTTATATCTCTACGAAATTAGAACGTAAATCGTTCTACGTTAAATATTAAAGAAAAATCCTACACAGAATATGTCCCCACCAGGATTGAAACCGGATATTCTTGGTGGAAAGCCAGTACGTTACCACTGAGCTAAACCGTTCCCATTCACGGTTGCCTTATTATTCCTTATTTCTTTCAAAGCCGTTTCCATTTCACCGATTGTAATTTTAAGCGTATCCGACTGGTACTACGAGATTGCCAATAAATAGCCAGTACAATACTAAAATGACATTCGAAATCTGTAGCTTTCGTAACTAAATAGCAAAAAATGTTGTTCCATTGCAAAAAACCGTGTAATTCCAGAACTCGCCTGCGGCACTCGCTAAAAAGCTTTCTTACATGTGTCAAGAATTAATAACATTTGGCAACATATTTGATGTCTGCTTCTCCACCAAATCGTACAGTCAGCATTTAGATCAAACTAACTACAAAAGAATTTGAGTGCACAATTTTTACGAAACCCACAACCAAGGTTTTTCTGCGTTTTACGCTTGTCGGTTAAAATTTATAGATTCGACATGAAATTTGTGGACTGTTATTGTCTTATTCTCAGCTGTCGATGTTGATTTTTAGCATTTGCATTTTCCTAACACACCTCAAATCCGAACAGCATTGAGAAAAAAAAGTACGTTTAGTTTTGCCTCTATCGAAATATGAATGATGTTGAAATAGGCGCACATACCTAACAAATTGACTGTTTCTTGTTATTATAATTATTTATTTTCGCTTAATGGTATTCACTATAAATCAACATGTTATTAATGTGAAGGCATAGGTAGTTAGCTTACCAAATTTGTGAGTTTACTTATTGTTCAGTTAATTGGAAGTATTTGTAATTTCATTGGAAAATATTAAGTCTTCGAATGTGCTAAAAAAATTTTGTAATTCGGGGCCCAATATGAGTAATGGGAGCCATTTGTAAATGTTGAAACTGAAAGCCACGCATGTCGTTTTCATAAATCGCAGAGTTTTTCTTTTCGAAGCAGCCTAATGAAAGCAGAAGTGTTGAAATATGTGTCAATGTATCACAGACCGCAGTTAGAGACTGGATTTAGAATAATTCTGTTTTTTAATCCCACCATGCAACGTGAAAATTGATCATTACCGCATAGTATACGTCAATTACGTTCACAATTTCTTTTGTTTATGTGAATTAACGTACTCGTTCAGAAGATCTCACTTTCTTCGTTCGTTACGATATCTACTAACTAACATTACTGCATAAACTGTAGCGCACACCGTTTTACGTCGTTTCAGTCATGAAATTGTGTATACTTTGACATAAGCTTTTGCCGCTAATAATTTGTTGCTCACATCTCTTAACTAGCGAGACATATTTTCAGTTCATTTTACGAATGGTTTTGAGAGGACAGGCTCCAACAAAAAATTTTTACTTACGTAAACCGATGCAACCCCTTTCGAGACAGTTCGTCTTTCATAAGGAATGCCACGACAAGATCAACATTTTTCAAACCCCCCGCTTTTGCCTTTTACGAATGAACAGAATTGTTGTGGAATTTGATTACAAAAATGTTAAAAACTAGTTAAGCAGCGCCAAAATATTTTGTTGAGATGGTACACATCATTTGTCAATAACGTTTCCAATTGGCAGTTTTATTTAATCAGATGGTTGAAATTGTTAACGTTTTGTGTTCGACTTTTTTTTTATTAAGAAGTAAGACAAATATTTTATAGATTTCCAATATTTCATAAGCATTTACAAATACAATTGCTAACTCACAATTTAGAGAAAAATATATTATAAGAAAATGTCGTTTACTGTTACTATCATGTCGGTGACAAGTTATACGAGAAAAATGTGTTTTCTCTCAAAAATCGTGATTGTGTTAGGTGGCTTAACAATATTTGCTTTGAAAAAAGGAGCAGCAACTTGTTTTCAATCGTAAGAAGTTAAAACTGAACGTTACGTTTAATTAAAGCGCACATAAAAAGTAAATGGAAGCTTAAATTGAAACATTCAAATGAAAAACAAAAAAATTTTTAAAATAAAAACTCACATTATCGGCTGTTGCACTCTTTCATTCATGGTATTTTCGTATTATGTTTAAAGCAAAAGAAATTTAATAATTGTTATTAAGCGAATTATTCAATATTTACATTAAATAAAAACGATTAAATAAGCGATTCAGCGGCATATACATACATAGACTAACCGCGAAACGAAAGGTAATTTTTTGGCTCAATAAACATGTTTCTTGGTAAAACTTGCAGATTTAAGTTATTCTTTTTTTCAAAGAAACATTGATAACTTGATTAGGGAGTTTATTTTATGGGTTCCGTCGGTTTCTTTGCAAATTATATAATAGCCACGTGTCATTTCAAATAAAAATGAATAATAAATTCATCAAAAAGTTCATTATTGCCGAAACAAACAATCGATTTGTTACTCGATTCGGCCTTGCAACGGAAATTGTCGATGTTGCCGAATCCTATAACGAGCTGAAAATTAAAAAACGATATCGAACATAAGCAGAAATTTAAAGATACGAAAAAATTGCGTAGACAGTATGAAGATTTTTATAGCAAGTGAACGAACCCCTCTGATGAGAACATACTGCCATAATTTGCATAAGAAACTTAGTGCGAAAGAGAGAAAAGAAAATCTATTCAAAAGTTCACACAAAGTTTTTCGTCTCTTTCGCACTAAGTTTCTTATGCAAATTAGGGCAGTATAGAATGCAAATGCAATTTCGTTCACTTACTAGCTAATTCCATCGGTAGCCCCATCATTGTAGTTATCATGTCACCTTGGGAACGAATGTGTTTTGTCTCATGTTAATATAAATCACACTGAAAGAGTGAAAGTGATGAATTCCGTGAATTCCTTGCCAGGGTGACGGTACCGATGGAATTAGTCTACTTTGAAGAAGATACCACTTTGGATTGAAAACAATTCTTAAACAAATTCATAAAGTTTACAAAATGACTGTCCCTGTGCACTTCAATACGAAAAACTGAGTTAAAATTTTACTAAAGCTTCATGCGTAACTCCATTCATACTGAGCCATATCAAAAATAGACTTTGAGTCTGGTACTGATGCCGGTATTTTTTATCAAAGCCAGTATTTGGTACCGCTAACAGAGCCGGTATTGCATTCCCAAGTTGCCTTCTAACGCCAACATTAATGGATATTTTGTGAGTTGACTCTCATGATGTTTGATTGGGGTAGATTTAAGCTTTCGACATCAGGAGGGGACCTTTAAAAAGAACAATTGAATTGGGAGACACTTCCTAGCTATAAGACTAACATATACTTATCCTTCATTAATGTTTCTTAATTGTGCAATGCACGCTGAAACTTAATTATGTATTCAAACATGTAAAATTTTATCGAGGGGAAACAACTCCCAAATATCGTGTACCAGAATTTTGAAAATGAAAAGATTTTTAAATGATTTTTAAACAATTTTCCTACAACACACAAATACAACGCTGCGGTCGTGTGCCGGCGCTCTAGAAAAAAGCAGGAATAACAGCCGCTCTAAAGCCAAACAAGCCAGTGAACGAAGCACAGAGCTACAGGTCCATAGCGCTTCTGAGCTGTTGCTTCAAGTTATTCGAACGATGCCTGATCGATTCAGAAGTTCCGCAAGAACAAAGGAGTTACCGAAAAAATAGAAACTGCTACGACCAAGTCTTGAGTCTCACAACGTACATTGAGCTGGGATTCGAAAAGTGCCTCAAAACCAGCGTCGTTTTCGTAGATTTATCTGCTGCGTTCGACTCGGTATAAAAACGCGGCTTAATGCTAAAGCTAAGCAGAATAATGAAATGCCAGCTGACACTCAACATTATCATGAAGAACATTCTCAGCGATCGGAACATTCAATTAGAAATAAATGGGAAAACAAGCCGCACTCGCATTCTGAACAATGGCCTTAAGGCATTCTGTCAAGTTTCTTGTACAACATCTACACAAGCGATATCCCACCGACGAAATCGAGAAAATTCATGTACGCCGATGATATTGTCATGGCCTACCAATCGAACAGTTTCGAAACGATCGAGAAAATCCTCAACGAAGATCTGGAAAAATTATCAGAGTACTTCAAGAACTGGCGACTACGACCGTATGTTGGCAAAGCGGTTTCATGCGTTTTTCACCTAAACAACCGACAGGCGAACCGACTACTGAAAATGCGCTTCAACGGTGACGTAAACCATGAAAAATTCCCAAAATATATTGGCATCTACCTGGACCGCTCGCTGACATTCAAGCGCAACATCAAGAGTGTGCGAAGCAGACTGAAGTCACGGATCAACATTGTGCAAAAGCTAGCTGGCACATCCTGGGGTTGCTCAGCGAAAACACTCCAGATAACGACCAGATCAATCGTACTATCAATTGCGGATTCCTGCTCATCGGTCTGGATGAGAAGCGCCCACGTCCCACGTCTCACTGTGCATTATCAGCGGTACTGTACACTTCACGCCGATACCGTGGTTCCATGCGCTAAGCAACATCGCACCGGCATCGCACGCGAACATTCTGCAATGAAAGAATGCATCAAAATATCCAACAATCCTGAACTGCCACTCTACGATGACATTCACTCGGCTCCAACCAATCAACGGCTTAAGTCACGCAAACCGTTCTGGATCTTCTATCGAAACCATCCAAATATGGAAGACTTCAAAAGCAGATGGAAAAAATGGTGGAGCGATACACAAGTAACGAATCGTTCACTGATACCCGATCCAACTGCTGAAATTAAAGGATTCAATCTGCCATGGAAAATATGACTCAGACTCAACCGCATTCGAACGGGTCATGGTTGCTGCGCCTATCTACTGAACAAAAGTCGCTTCCCTCTCGGTTTTTATCTCTTCCAGGATGATTAAACAATTTTGTTCAGAAGCACCTATACCGGGACCGCATATGAACAAGGAAGCTAATATCCCCTTCCTCTTCATTTACGTAATATCTCAAATTTTGAAATGATGACTTGATAAGAAGCATTTTTTCAAATAAACAATATTGTAAATGATTTGCAAAAATTTGTTTACAAAAGTCTTTACATTTTGTTCTTCAAACACACGACGATATAAAAAACAAATCGTACTTACCAAAGCAAAATCTAAAACCGTGATATTGTCGGTTGGTCGTCGTCATTACAATCATCAACATCATCATAAAATATGCAGTTATTTGTAATTATTAGCCGCTCGTTCCACAATATTTTAAGCATCGAAATGTGTAAAAGTAGTTTCAATGTGGTTGGTTGGTTGGATGGTTTGGTATAAAAAAACTCTTGTCTAAGGCTTGGATACAATGCAATTTATTACAAAACAATGCGACCTTATGTGAAGAAATTATCTGTACTTCATACACGGCGGATAGATTAGCGAGTTTACCGTTAGAATTCATCATCAGTTATTCGTTAGACTTTTTTTTCGCGGAGCACAAACTGTAATATTATTCATGCGTTCAATAAAATTAACGCCATAGTGCGATTTAGCCGTGGTGGAGATGTTGTTCGAGGGCCCGATATTCATAAATTTTGAGATGCAAAAGGATTTTCTAAAAAAAAAATTATCAGAAAACTTTCAAGGATTTTTAATGGTGTGGTTTCAAATTGGAAGATTTTTCTTCTATTTGCATGGATTCTCTGAAAAAATTAACAACCTACAATGTGCACATAATGTTATGACATTACAGCCAACAGTTTAGATCTCATCACATTCAACAAAATCAACATACAATCGTTTCATAAAGATCAATGAATAACGTGTGTCATGATCTCTCATCAGTTGCTATACTAACAATATAAGTTCAACAGTAAATAACATTCAACATCACACGAATTTCTTACGAATCAGAGAGTTGTAAAAGGTGAAGAAGATATAAACATATTCCTACATTGAAATCGAATCGCTTAAGCATTAATCGTTGTTTGTGAGAAAAATGTTATTTCATAATTTTTCCGATTGTTTTTGTTTTATTGCTTGTTTATGCGACTGTATGTCATTAACATTTTTCTGAGCAGTTCTTTGCTAAATGATTAATTTCGGTCCACTTTTAAATGTTTGTGAGAACAGAGAGCTGGGCATTTAGTCTTTGTTTGATCTCGTTATTTAATTTAATTTTCGTTTTTGTATTCAAATTCTGCGTTATGGTTTGTTTATCACATTTAATTTCTAGGGCATAGTAGCTTATCCCTTACGAAAGATTTACCAAATTCGTCATAATGTCACTAATCTATCCATACGGTTCTTTTTACTTTCACAATTCATTTACCTGTGTAATTATCACTTTATTCGTGTCGCTTCTGTACTTAAAAAATTTATACGTGGTTTCGTTATGGGAGTAATTATAAGCAAAACAATTTCACTTCACTACAGCTTCGTTTCACTCAATGAAGCATTCTCAGCTAAAAAACATATGCAACACGTACGCATCAGAATAGATATGGGAAACAGAATAGATGTTGCGAAGAGTCGAACCTTTCTAAGTAAATATTACCTTTAACTCTTAAGTGTATGACATAACATCCACAAATTGGAAATTGCCGAAATGGCAATATGGAAAAACCTGTCCGAAGCAACGGCGAAAAACGTCTCCATATCCATAAAACAATTTTTTGTACTAGGGCCGATCTTCGAATCGACCTAGGGCACTTCGGAGAGGTCTCTGACCCATACTTCCATGGACAAAAATGTTCGCTACTTTTTTCTCTACAGCACTGAACAAAAAATCTCATCATTAAAGAAATATTCACGAAAAACCACCAAATATCGTTTAGGGTCGCGTAGCGTGAGTCCACACTAAGGACTCCATAGCGCATAGCCCGAACCATTCTACAGATTTTCACTAATTCAATTTTCGTGATTTTCTTTTATTTAAAGCCTTCAAGAGCGATTTCCATTCCAGTTTCGTAGATATATAAGTCGAGAAGTTTCACCAACCTTCAAAAAACCACGTTTTTGACCACTTTTCCAACCATAAATTGGAAAATTTTTAACGGATTTTGCCCCAATTCAAATTCATCATCATTTAATCAATTATCTTTCAGGAAAAAAATGATTTTGAACATCGGAACTCGTTTTATGAAGAAAAAAAATCGTTTGGCCCTAGTAGAGACTCTGTTTTGGGGCCGTATTCTACCATTGCCGGGCGCATGTATCGATCATGGTCCTTTAGATACAAAATCAGCAAAAAAAAAATTATCCCTCCGTCCGTAAACATGATAACTCAAGTAAAACTTAACCGATGTTCAAAATGTTTTTTTCCCCTGAAAAGTAATAGTAGTAGTGGTGATAATTTTGTATTGAATTTGTATTGTATGAAAATTACAGTACCCTTATAATTCTATTTTGACAAACGAAGTGTCTGCATAAGATTCAACAAACTAAAGTGCTGATTTCGTCCTTTACGACTCATCAGTACACCTTGCCTAGACCATGTGCATATTAGCACACTAGATTTTTGATGTCAAAGGAAATTTTTTTTCGTCGAAATTTTTTTTCGCTGCAATTTTTTTTCCCCGGAAAGCTGTAAGCGACGCCCAAAATTTGCCTACCCGTACTCCACACATCTCGCAGAACCTAATTTTTTTCGTGTAATCTGAAAGAACAGAAAAGCTATAATACATACATAATACTTGTGACGCATTTCTTTAATCAAAAATGAAAATATTTCAAAAGAATTTTTTGCGTTCCGAAGCTGTAAGCGTCACCCAAATTGAAAACAGTTGTTTTGGAAGAAGAAACGAGGACTTGTTGTGATTTATTTATTGTATGGTTCGATCAATCCTAACAAGTTTGGACATAAAATTAAAGAAAACAATCAAATGACACCTAACACGTCAAAACATGATAAAAAGGAAACAAGGAGACAAAAAATCAGAGGTTCAAATCGGGATTTAAAAGCCACTCCATAGCCCCTTCGTCTAAACGTTTCAATGCTTCAATGACGCCATTGAACTTCCTGGTAGGACATTCGTTCGCGATATGCGACATAGTTTGATCCGTTTCCCCACAACTACAGCGTGTGGATTCTGACATGTTCCACAAGTATAAGAAATGGGCACAATTTCCATGACCGGTTAGAATCCGATTCAGTCGAATCCATGCTTAACGCGGGATGTCAAAACCAGTTGGTCTTAAAATGGACGGTATGGAAGGGTGATGTTACTGTACGTATACTATTACAGTCCTCGTCTGTACCGTTAGTGAAGTCAGTTAATTGTTCCGTTGTCCTGAATATTGTTGCAATCCAGTTGTCATAGCTCAAAATGATTGTATAGAGTTTATCTCTTTGACAAGGCGTTTTAGGTTCTTAGATATCAAAATTCAATCAAAATATAAAAAAAAAACTTTTCCATTGTAAGCAATGAATTTAGTTTGCATAAATTAATAAATTGATTATCTATACCTAAATCGAGCCATATGTTGTTAATCTCCATAAAAGTTTTTGCTTTCATATCGCTGATGTCTATTAAACAACATTCGATTGCTTTAATACCTTTGCAAATATGAGAGTACATTGCTCCCAAGGCGTGAACAGCCAATATTTCGAATAGAAATATTCAAACGAGTACGTGTTAAAATCACAAGCCGCTGAGGTTGTCATGCGTGTTTTAAATTAGCTAACTGAGCAAACGAATCAAAACAATTGTGCTCAATTATCGCATTCCTAATGAATTCGATACGGTAAAGGTCGATCGGCGACACTTCTTCCGATCATTTATTTTTTCATACATAGCAAAAAGAAAGTTTTGGCATGGAATTAGTACACGCATTGTTTCTTTAAACTGTCGCTTTGATATAAATATGGTAGATAATACTTATTGACCGTAAGAATTTATCTGATTTTGAGACTTTTTTGATCGAATCTTCCGAATATCAATGAAATAAATGTGATTAAAGTGTTCAAGATGAAATAGTTATTTACATACCAAGGGATAGAAGATTGATTTCTTGTGAAATGCAAAACGATACCGATGTCAATAATTTCGCCAAAACGTGTTTTCTCAGTTTAAACCCGAGTTACGTGACGTTACTCTACAACAACGATATTTGACCCGCACGCAATTAAATTTGGACTGAAAGCTTCAACGATTAGTAGAACCAATAAAAGAAATCCATTCCTCGAGAAATCAAATCTGTGATACGGGCCGATTGTTATAAATTATTTTTTCATGTAAATTTGAAGCAAAAGTGAGACATTTTACGGAGTTATACTCCAAGATAGCTTTACCTACCAATCTCCCTCCCTGGCTAGTTTTGAACTTGTCAGCACCGTATTGAAGTAGAACTTTTACCACATTCCTGAGACGGATACACAAAATTTTAGATTGATAAATGACGAAGAACGTTTTTCGGAATGTTGTGTTGTTTGCTGTAAAACTTTTTTCCTGTACATGAATGAAAATATGAATTTTTGAGATTTTCTACAGTTTTGGCCCTCTTTTCCTTCAGCATCGCCTTGTTAGTTCGATTAAGATTTCAGCATTGCCTCGGGCATTGGGCAATTTTATTTTGTTATTGATGTGAAAAAAAAACTTTAAAAAAGTTTTTCATACTCGAATGTTCAAACCTTTTCTCTTTCTGTAATAGTGGTCTTGAGTACAGTAAACGCCCAATCTTTGAGCGAATAAAAATATTTCCATGCCACCGCAAGAATGTGTTGTTTAAGCCTAAACAACGAATTAACTGCAATGTTAATAAGTAAATAGTGTGGAATTTCTAACAAATATTTGCATAAGTAGCAATTCCAATTTAAGTCGAAGGACAGAACTGCAGGCACACAAACAGGTTGCAATTTCTGGATTGCATTTTTTGTTTAAAATATAACGTAAAATTAGCGATCAAGTTTATTGCACAAAATCGTATGAAATCAATTACATTTACCTCCGTTTAGCTACTAGAATAAAGAAATAAATTTCCGATTAATCGCCTACAGATGTATGTGAAGAATAAATACGTGTGCTCAATAACTTAGACAATCAAATGTTACTTCCATCAGATGTGACTAAGTTACCGATTTCGTTGAAAACTTACTTTGAATATCAATATTTAGTTCCATTTCAAGACTGGCTTACAAGGGTATGTCACTTCAATATTAATTTAACAAAATGAACAATATTCGTCGGAAATAAAACAAAGACTTTAGTCGCACGTAGACGTAGATAGCTTTAGTCTCAATATCTGGTTTTTACCAGTTCTTCTCAACCGATTACAGTCGGGACCTTACAACTCCGACACTGCTAGGTCCGATCAGGTGAGGGGTATCGCGAATACCCAATGGTCCTGCTGGAATATTGTTGGAGTGTCGTGGGAACAATATCGTTCCGTCAGTCCGTCCGCAAATTCGATGTTGCCGAATCCTAAATAATCTGAGAATTATAAACCATACATGATTATAAAAAAAACGGCGTAGACGGTCTGCGAAAGTTTTATAGTAAGTGACACGCCCACGATTGAATATTTCATTACTTTATTTTCTTTAGCCTCATATTTACAAATACACTGATACAAAAGTACAACATAAACACCAAACACTCTAAAAAAAAAATGTAAATAAGGAAAATTTAGGTTCCGGTTGTTTCGGTCATTGATGTCTTTCGTTTCGATATCCACCTATTTAAAACATCGCACGTACAACACAACGTTTTCAAATTAAAATGCTATGCGTTGGTTGATTGGTATCTACTACAGCATACTTTATATACATACTTTTTTTGTTCAGATTAACATGTGACATTGAAAATCTTTCTTTTATTAAATGTGTGCTTTCTGATGTGTGAGGTATTTTCGGTGGAATTTTGACTAATTTGTAAATAAATATTTTATGGGTCAGTAAGTCGAAATTTGCTGAATATAAAAACCAATTAAATGAAATTTGATGTTATTTTTGGAATGTTTATGTTAATTATAGCTGCTAAGTGTTTATGTTGAATTTATTCATAGTATTCAAAACAGTTTCTCACATCATTGCGATAGCTGAGATACCTTTTAGGTACCTAAAATAATTCAGAGCTAGATTCCAAGTCAACGGTAAGCATATTTTCCAACAAGGAGCTTCTATGAAGAACCTGATAATTTAAGATTTTCCAATTCCAATCATTTAAACTTTACTTGTGGCGTTTATTGTGGTGATAGCAAGAGAATGCATGTGTCTTGATAGCGTTGACACTTGTTTTATTACTTGCATTAGTTTCGTTGTTTGTTGGCAGAAATACATGAAGAAAAACATTTTTAAATTCGTGCACTCTAGCGCCCCAATCCGAAAAAACGCAAGTGTCATTCTTCCGCCTTAACAACAGAGCAGCAAGTCAGAAGCTCGATGTCAAGTTCTGTGGAGAATCAGTTAAATTCAATGCAAACCCAACCCACCTTGGGTACCAAATGGACCGAACTCTGACACAGAACGCCAACATAGAAAAGGTTGCACAGAAAGTGAAAATCAGGAACAACATCCTTCGAAAACTGGCAGGAACGAATTGGGGATCAAATGCCGAAACATTGTGCACGGCGGCACTGGTATTCGTGTTCCCAGTATTGTTGCCCATGCCCAGTCTGGCTGCGTAGCACACATGTTGATAAGGTTGGTGTTCAGATAAACAACACGGCGGCATGAATTATCGCCCAGACCAAAATAAATTGTTATTTTCACCCAGCGAATTATCGCCCAGGAATTATCACCCAGGAATTATCGCCCAGCAAGTTTAAAGCGGTAAATTTGTACAAGGAATATGCCGCTGGTATATGTTCTAAAGCGTCCAATTTGTATAAGGAAAGTGCCATGCCGGGTAATAATTTCTGGGCGATAATTCCTGGAAGATAATTCCCTGGATGATAATTCCCATTTGTCTGGACGATAATTCCTGAGCGATAATTCCTTGAGTGAGAATTCCTATTTGTCTGAGTGATAATTCCCTGGGTGAAAATGCCAATTTATTTTGGTCTGGGCGATAATTCCCGTCAACAAACAACACTTCACGAACAGTCTCTAGAGCGCTTAAATCAACGCCACTACCTTGGCTTATATAGAACCATCAAACATTCGAAGAGAATCAGCGCTGAACCGTGAATGGAGCAAAATCCAAGCAAATGATGAACTTCCGATTCACCAAACTCTACAACGTGTTCGAGCAATGAGCAGACTGAAGTCGAGAAAACCACTGTGGAAAGAACCATTTTACGGTATGGAGGGCTATACTCGCGATGCCGAGCAGCAGTGGAGAGATGGTTGGAACTTCGCTGCGGTTAGAAACAAGGAAGTGGTTGCTGACCCCACTATGAAACTCCCCGGGATGAGAGAATCTCGCTCAACGCTGTGCAAAATCAACCGACTCCGAACAGGTCATGGCAGAAGTGGCAGCACACTATTCAAGTGGAACATGAGAACAACTCCGAATTGTGACTGCGGTCCCGTGGAACAAACTATAAATTACATCGTGAATGAATGCGATTACAGAAAATTCGATGGTTGCCTAACGGCGCTAAACGAACTGAGTCCGGAAGCTATCATGGCTACAAACGATGGATATGCAAATGTGAGGCGTGTGATTTGAACTCTCTTTGTGATGAATTCCTTTTTGCATTGAATAATTGAATTTAGACGAAAAAGTTAAGTAACAAATTAATGTTCATTGTAAGCAATACCATACGAAAGAATAGAATAGAACTCTAGCAATCAACGCCAGAAATTATAATTAAAGGAACCTATTCGATCTACTAGATTTAAGTTATTCCATGCAGATTGCTGTAATTTGAAAGAAGCGCCAAATCTGAGCACAGGCTTGGACCGGGCAACTGCTCAAAGGGGACCAAGATAAGGGCCATTCATAAAGTACGCCCGCTCCTATGGGAGTACATATGTAATCAACTTTAATTTAAAGATACGAACATTCGTTTTTTTTTACATAATCAAAGGATGAATCTTTGCACATTAAATGGAATCTTGATTTTGTTCAATTAACTGTTGGGCAATTTTCATGCAGTCCTTACAGTTGTACTTGGGATTTTGTGGTACATAGAAATCTTTCGCTTCTTCACAGTAAATCAAATTGTGTTCGATAAATTCCTTCACATAATCTAGTTCATGGAAAATGACATTTTGGTCTGTGAATCGATTGTAATTTTCTTCGAAGTATAACTCGGAAATGGCCAATGCACCAACATCCATGTTTTGCTCACCCATTAAAACGAGTCGACTTTTTGTATATCTATTGAATAAGACGCCTTGATCGTACCAACCTTCATCACAATGAAAATGCACATCAATGGGATGAAATGATTGAACGCATATATCCTTTTTACGACTCCTTGCGGTCCTGATACAGTATCCGATTTTGTCGTTGGACTTCGATCGTTTGTCCGTAATCAGATGCAATATTGAACCAGATACAGTAGGTTGCTTCCCAACCTGTTCGATGTAATCGCAATTGATGGAAGTATATTTAAAGTATCTGGTCGCGGAACTCTTTAAATAAGCTGAGTTTCCAACGAAAAATCGTAATTTTCGGTCCCATGGATCCGAAAACTCGTTCGGCGTTAGAACATTGAACTTTTCTTTCAAATTCCAATTGAACTTCGGATCAGGAATCCAATAACCTCCATTGATGCTAGCGTCGACCAATTCTACGGCACCGTCAAATCTGACGCAAATCTTATACTTCAAATCCGGATTCAACACATCGATAACTGGAATTTTTCGATCAGCAAAGATCATTTCATCTTGATTTCCAAATTCTAAAAGCATGGTGCTTTTTTCGGTTTTTTCCCAAAAATTATTCCTTCACTTTGGTTACTGATTCGTTTTTTTTATGCCGTTTGAAATGTCAAAAACTTTGAGATCTGGCGTTTCAGCCGCCATCGATCAATTTTGACCGAGACGATCAGCCGGTACTTCATGGCCAGCTGATAACTGCTGGGAGGAAAAATTTCACGTACACAATTTAAATAAAAATCATGAAACATTTTAAAACACAATTGTGATCCATGCCAACCTTTCAAATATATGGCGACCAAGTGTCATCTTTAGCCTTTTTTTTGAGAGCATGCGAAGTTTTCCTGCACTTATCTCCGAGAAAATACTCCAAAAATAGCTTTAGAGGCAGACAAGGAGCTGACGTATCTCGAAATGTTTTGCAGAAAATCCCAACGTTGTTTATGTTGAAGATGACGATGCCGTTTCTGTTGGGCAATTATTTATGGTCTAAGGATGAGTCCATTGAACGTTCACCAAAACATCCAGCTATAGGGGACAGGGACATATTTATTAAGTTTAATACTACTTTCAGCCTTCTTATAAGAATGGATGAAAGACCGGTAAGCCTCAGAAAAACACGAAATTATTATGTGTCACAATCGATCATTTCCAACGCATTTGAATGCAAAGCTCAGGTATAACCAAGTGAAACAGAAACTTCTCTGCTAAAAACAATTTAAAAATCGTGGAAAAGTCATGGACGACCTAACACAATGTGCCATCACTCAGAATAAATTCTCACGCATATCACTTAACGAACAATAAAACTAAAGCACATATTACGTACTTTAGTGTTGTTCCGCACAATTATTACATAAAAGATCACATTGAAGAGAACCTACTGCATTTCAGCTAAAAGAAATCCGGGTCTAATTTGCTCTTTTTTTCGATGTGTTTCAGATATGAAGACAGAAGCTGAGTAACCATCGGAATCTGTGCGAATATTGATCAAAATGGAATGGTCCGAAGGTGACCTCGTTTGGTTTGATCCAGGCCTTGGTCATCCATTGCCTGGTGAAATACAGGAAGTTCATCGAGCTGCTCAAGTAATCATCGTCCAGGCGTTAATAAATGGAAAGGTGAGTAAAGCATTTACATCTGAAACATTTCTCGCTTTCATAAATCCATTGTTTTGAACACGAAAAAATATGTTCGAAAGGTAATATTTCTTCTTTACATCCACAAATCAATTTCACATGAATATCGTAGGCTAGACTGGGCGTGTGAATAATTATGCGGAAATGTATTTTCTTTCCTATGCAGTGCCAAACACTGCCATCTCACACGAAAGAAAGTCAAATCTATGTAATGTTTATAGATAATGTGTTGCTAGTCTGCACGTACGGCCGAAGTACTTTTAATTTTCTGTTATTTCTCTACTTATCAGCTGTTGACCAGTAGACAATTCCGATGTGTTTTAACTAATGAAGCAGGATCAAAGCTCACCATTAGTAACACTAAAAAAAAATTTTTCCCCGAAGATGCACACACATTAAAAAAAATTAGTTTTCGCCGCAAATAAACTTTGTAAAATTTGTGTTTCCATTTTATCGCAAATTTTTGTGGTTATGTCTCATTGCCACATTCAGGCTCTATGTGGAATTTATGTGGAAAAATCGTTCTCTTTGGGATTTTGTAAAATACAATTTTTTCGTCAAACTAATTGATAGAAACTCTTTATTTTCGACTATTAAAGAGTTAATTCAAAAAATCGATCATCATCATTGTACTTTATACTACCTTTCGGTGTGAGGTCTTTAAGCCGCATTCCTAAGACGATGGATGAACCACTCTCCTCCATGCCCTCCTATCCCCTGCCAAGGAGATGGTTTGTCCTTCCAGTGAAAGTCTCCTAACTCCTAAATCTGACTTGATTGAATCTATAAAGCTTCTGCTTGGTCTACCCCTAGGTCGAACTCCCGGGACTTGTGCATCCAAGATCCTCTTTGGCAGCCTGTTATCGCCCATCCTTTCAACGTGCCTGAACCAGCGCAGACGGCTGATGTCGTTGTTCCTAATATGATTCTCCCATTGCTCCCTCCGATTAACATGCTCCTAAGAATCCTCATCTCAGAAACTTCCAGGCCATGCACTAGATATCCGCAGTCTACCTAACTTTCGCTACCGTACAGAATCGTTGGCCTAAAGATTGATCCGTGGATAGCTTTGTCTGCTTACTTAATTCCTTCTTGTTGAAAAAACACGTGCGCCCTCAACTGACTAGCAACAACATTACCCGTCTTTCTCCTTTCCCCAAATTCCCTAACTAACTAGGTAGCTAGACTACCTAGACATTCTTCAGCCGCGCCCAAGACAAATTTCCTAAATTTCGCCCACTCAGTTTCAATATCCCCGCAGTCAGTGGGTAGCCCTTCAAATCCTCCGGTGAACTTTGCCTCAAAACGAGCCCTCACTGCCTTGTCCCTAAATTTGCCTAAACGAAACTTGCTGCTCACTACCTTCTTCCTTTTAGTCTGACAGAGTTTGCTAACTGACAGACACTCGAATTTAAAGGGAAGATAAGTCCCAGCCGACGAACATTTTCATGAACGGTGTTATGCAAATAATGCTTAACCCCACGTTCTTAACAAGCAGTCTTTGATTAATTCTAAATATCAATAATTCTTCTTTAGAAAGTGAGAAAACGTAAGACGTCTTCACGACCCCTCTTAAAAAATAGCAGGTTTTGTCAAATTTGTATTGCTTGGTGAGTTGCCGTTTACGTTGAAATGACAGTCAATCTACGACATTGTACTTCAACTACTACTTTTAAACCAATCGGACAAATTTCATTTAAACATAAACGGCAACTCACCGAGCAGTACAAATTTGACAGAACTTTGCACAAAATTTAGCATGCTATTTTTTAGGAGGGGTCGTGAAAACGTCTATAGAAATTCTGCCAATCAACTGTATAAGTGAGATGAATAGTTATTTACGCAACGAGGGAGTAGGCCGAAATAAGGGCATTTTTTTAAATTTTTGTAGTAGTAGCTGTAGACTGAACTCGCGAAATCGCCTAAAATCAAAAGTAGGTCGATGAAAGCGAGCAAGTTGATGCATAACATCCTTTATGTTGGAATTGTCACTCTACAATAACTAGCACTCGTGGAAATGTGAACAACGTAGTGTGCATAAAAGAATCTAATAATCTAGTTGTTCATGATGTTCTGTGAACAGAACAGAACACTTCACTTCTCGATAAACGTTCAAAGTGAAAACATCTCTTTTATTGAGGGTCCGGATCGGAATACATCCGAGATTCCTACACTTTACTGTCTGGGATTATTTTTCAATTTCTAATATTCAATTACACTGACAAATTAGTTAGGATAGACCGGCCCGTCGGTCAAAATTAAATGAAGCAAAAGTAAACTGAACACAGTTATATAAAATTTCACTTACACATTCATACTTATGGTACCCACTCACACTATTACACAATTTCGTTCGCAAATTTCACCAACATACTTACACTTATGGTACTCACTCACACTATTATGTGTGAACTTTTGCTTCAATTTTCATTCCAAACGGCCTGTCTATATTAACTAAATTTAAAAGCACCTCACTGTAAACTTAATGAAAGATAAAATGCGTTCAGGTCCGTAGCCAGAACGAGGTTATAGAACGGTAAAAGCCCCAACCTAATTTTGAGAAGATCTACATAAATTCGAAAATAAGTCTGCACTGCGTCACAGATAAAAGCGAAATTTTCAGTAATTTTCATCAGCTCAAAGTTTCTTTTTCTTGAAACCTGAAATCAACTTCGTTGTAACAGTTTTCTCGTGATGATTTTCGTGTTTCGTTGGTAAATTGTGCTTTGTACATCGATATTGGACAAAGCTATTAAGGAAATAAAAAGCTTACTGTTTGGTATCTTAATATCTGATGTTTCGTCAGAGTGTTCTCCTGCACAGTCCCGCGATCAGCAGGACCCCTGATAACCTCTATTCCAAGTTGCTGCGTGGGCGATCCTTTAGCAATTCTTTTTTGCCTTACCGCGGAACGCATTGCTTTCAATATAATCGTTAGCTCTAGGGCTCTAAGACCCGAATCAAGTCTGATGTCGAAACGAAAAACTAACCAACTCTCGAGTCGAAATTCCACTGCTTACGAACGTAGCGGAAAATCCCATAGACCACTTTCTTCGAGAAAAAAAAAAGTTTTGGGCAAATTATTGTATTCAAAAATATTTTATCACTTGTTTTACGCACACAGCTGAGTTCGATTTCGAAAATATTAAAACTTGAAGGTACATATTTCGATTGAAATTAGTGATAACATTTTCAGTCCCTTACGCCTACGGTTTGTAGATTTATTGATCAATTCAATCACATCACGTAACCTTAAATCTAATTTTTAAAATCTTAGATTGAGAACTGGTGTTGTAAGGCACTGTTTGTTGTCAACATAAAACGTATAACTAGATAATCAGGTTTAGAAATGGCTAAACTGCATTATTGGCATAAAATATTTAATAATTTTTTTGTAACTTTAAACCAGAATTTATACTGGTTTTGAATGCAGCTCTTTCATATATCCTACGTCCATATCTAAAATATTTAAAATGAACAAAGCTGAGCATGAGCATGTAGTGTGTATGGCAATATATGTTGTGCACATTGACTCGAATTAAAATATCTGTATTTTGTATGAGAAGAATTATCGATGCTGCATACAAAAGATACCGCTCGCCAATAGACAGAATTAACTGAAAACGCATCAAATGAGTAGATATCAAAACCTGCATGAAGAAAATATTTGTATTTTCTTCTTTCTTTAACAACCGAATGGAAAAGATTTTTCAATCAATGCAGTAGAGAAACGACCATAACGGTGGAAGTTATGAGAATGAAATTGAAGCATAAACGTGCGTCGGACTTACTAATTATTACGTTTTTTTTGAGCAATGTTTCGTTTAGTTGTTTAATGAACAATTTTGCGTGAAAACGAGATATGCGCTTTGTTAACAAAAATCGGTTTCACTTGTTTATGACTTCATATCAATAACCTTCGACGGACGATGCTGAAGAAAAGTGCAAATTTCCCCGAAAAGTGTCGTATTTATAAATTGAAACGCAAAGAGACTTTTTGTTTTTGAAATTTTCAACAAAGAGTTAATTGCATGTGCTAATGCGAATCGACATGCGAATTACCGATAGTTTAGTTACTTTCCATAACTTTACGACCCATGTGTATAGATGAGGATAGTTCGTTTCCACTTAGAGCCATGGCAGAAAGGAGGTTCCGAAGTATCAACACCATGCGAATCTCCATCTTTGCTGATAGTTACCGCTTGTGTACATCGACGTCAACGTTCTGTTGATGTTGACGACATTGCCAATATAGATAGCCTCACTGAAACCGAACGCAGACGACGAGAAAAAGATAAATCAAAGCGACGTTACCCACAAGTTGTTAAAAGATTGTCATTTCTTTGTAGCGATGTCATAGCCAATAATGTATTTAGTTATATGCAACCTTTGTACTTGGATTAATTGCTCTTTAAATTTTTTTAGCCTCAAACGTTCACACTTGCTCCTGGCGAAGGAAGTCTTCGACCTCGACAAGATTTGGGCAGTAGTGGCGTTGACGATATGACACAACTCGAAGACCTACATGAAGCATCCCTATTATGGAACTTAAGGTTACGATACGACCGAGGAATGATTTACACATTCGCTGGAAGCATTCTGATTGCAGTAAATCCATACAAAATGTTTCCCGATTCGTACGGTTTAGAAATAGCCAAACAATATGCTGGAAAACCGTTAGGAACACTTCCACCGCATTTGTTTGCAATCGGAGCTGCGGCTCATGCGTCACTTCCATCACCGCAAGTTGTCGTTATATCAGGTGAATCAGGAAGTGGTAAAACGGAATCTACCAAATTAGTCATGCAATATTTGGCAGCAGTTGTACCTGGTGGTGGAAGCGCGTCTACTGTTATAACTGAACAAATCTTAGAAGCCGCTCCACTGCTAGAAGCTTTTGGTAATGCAAGAACAGCTCGAAACGACAACAGTTCTAGATTTGGAAAATATTTAGAAGTTTTCTTCAAACAAGGGGCTATTGTGGGAGCTAAAATCACTCAATATTTGCTAGAAAAATCTCGAATTGTCACTCAAGCGCCAGGTGAACGAAATTATCACGTTTTCTATGAATTACTTGGAGGATTATCTGAAGCGGAACGTACGAAATATGGACTGCTGGAAGCGGATAAATATTTTTATTTGAATCAAGGAGGTTCGGACTGTGCTCCAGGTCGTGTTGACTGGAGTTCGTTACAAGGTGCCATGCAAGTACTTGGTGTGTCGGAAATTGAACGAGAGGGAATCGTTCGTGTGTTAGCTTCGGTTCTGCACTTGGGAAATGTGTATTTTCATCGTAGACAATTACGACACGGTCAAGAAGGTGTTGAAGTCGGTTCTGATGCTGAAATCAAATGGGCAGCACATTTACTGCACATTCCCGCTGATGGTCTACTGTTGTCTCTAACGACTCGTATCACTGAGGCCAGAGCGGAAAGACTCCACACTCCGTTGGGAATCGACCAGGCGTTGGATGCACGTGATGCATTCGCGAAAGTTCTTTACTCGGGACTCTTCAGTTGGTAAGATTTTTCTCTTTATTCCATTTACTGACAAATGAATCAAATCACATTTCTGTAGGCTGGTCTCTCGCATAAATTCAATTGTTCACAAGGGTGGCACTCATGACGCACACAGAATTTCAATTTTGGATATTTTCGGTTTCGAAGATCTGGCAGAAAATAGTTTCGAACAATTGTGCATCAGTGAGTTGTTTCCATACACATTTCCACTCAACAGTTCAAGCAATTTTTCCACAATTTTAGATTATGCCAACGAAAATCTTCAACTGTACTTCAACAAGCATGTTTTCAAGTTGGAACAAGCTGAATATGCTAGGGAACGTCTTGAATGGAATCCATTGACATGGGAAGATAATCTTCCAGTGATTCACCTTTTGGCCAAGAAACCAGTCGGAATTTTCCATCTTCTCGACGATGAGTCAAACTTTCCGCGAGCAAGTGATTTAAGTTTCTTGGAGAAGTGTCACTACAACCACGCACTGAATGAAATCTACTCACGGCCAAGAATCGGTGCACAAGAGTTCGGTGTTACTCATTACGCAGGTCAGGTGTGGTACTGCGTTGAAGGATTTTTGGAGAAAAATCGTGACGCCCTACGTCCAGATGTACTGGAATTGTTAGCATCGAGTAAACTTCCACTAATTGGTGAAATGACGCGTCAACTTAGAGCTCAGCGAGATTTCGGAAAGACAATGCCGAAGGGGTCGAACGGACGATTTGTTACAATGAAACCGAGAACACCAACCGTTGCCGCTAGATTTTCCGATTCACTTCAGCAACTTCTGCAATCAATGGCTAAATGCAATCCTTGGTTCATTCGTTGCATCAAACCTAACAACGACAAACACGCTCTGAGAATGGATATGCCATGTGTACTACAGCAATTGCGTTACCTTGGGATGTTAGACACGATCAGGATAAGACAGAAAGGCTATCCAGTTAGATTGAGATTCCAACACTTTGTTGAACGCTATCGCCATATGATCAAAGGTCCATTACCGCGGGGTACTCCGTATCGCGAATTATGTCGCACTGTGTTAGACAATTTACCCAGGACTGGAATTGAAGGTCCAGATTTCCAGCTCGGAGCTACCAGAGTATTTTTACGAGAAGCACAGCATCGAGACTTAGAAAGTGGTCGATCCGAACGGCTGAGAAATGCTGCCGTAATAATACAGCGTAATGTTCGGGGTCTGTTGGCCAGAAAGAAATTACAACGGAAAAAGCAAGCCGCCGTTAAAATTCAAACGGCATGGCGAGGTCACCATCACCGACGACGGTACGTAGATTTGAAAAAAGGAACAATTCAAATGCAAGCACTTTTCCGAGGACGAAAGCAACGAAAACTATACAATAAATTGAAAGCCGAAATGAAACGACGTCGTGGTGTGGAAAAAGCGCAACGAGAGAGGCAACAACAGAAGATAATCAAAGAACAGGAACGCACCAATGTAATACACTTAGATGTGCCCGCCGAATTGGCATTTATGTTCTCGAAAATGGATGGTTGGAGTCCTTTGCATGGTGATAGACATTTGGTAAAGGTTGTAGGTACAGTCCCAGGTCCACCAACCACACAAGATCTTCCCAACGATCTTGATCAATTTGCATTTGGTAAATTTAGTTCGGTGTATTGTAATGGCATCAAATTGGCTCCAAGGCGCGATCCGATTTCCACACCATTTTTAACAAGAGCTGCTTCGCGCGACCAAGACCATCAAGACTCTTTGGCAGTTTTTAAGCTAATATTACGATGGGCAGGTGACTCCACTCTTGACAGTGCAAGGGAAAAGGCACTAGCCGATTACATCGTTCACAAAGGATTATCGTCTCGTGGACTGAGAGACGAAATCTTAGTACAACAATGCAATCAAATTTACCGAGCTGACGAAACTCAAGCTCTTCGTATATGGCAATTGATGGCACATTGTCTGTCCTCATTCCAACCAGGTCCAGCTTTTACTAAATATTTAATGAAATTTGTCTCGGACAATGCTCCTTCGTCCATAAAAGAGGTTTTATTGAAGAAGTTACTTCGTTCCGGTCCTGGAACTCAAGCGTCACCAGCCAGGGTGTTTCCACCAACTTGGTTGGAGTGGAGAGCATCGTCGAGATATTCTGACATTGCAATAGGTTTGACGTTACCAGATGATGTAAGTCAAACAGTAGCTATCGACTCATGGACCACATGTGAGGAAGCTGCTTCATTGGCAATTTCATCTCTGGGCATTCCGAGTCAAGGGTGGTCAGTATCACTCGATGATTCTGGTTTGATAACCGATTCGTGTGGATTGGACTTCGTTTTGGATTTGATTGCTGAAAAGGAAGTTTGTCCAGCTTTCCCAACCGTTCGTAGTGATCTATTACGAAGTGGACGAAGAATTTCCAGAGCTGCTATGTCGGCTGAGCCAGAACCGAGTAGTCCAAAACGACCACAAGTTCCACCACCAGAACCACCCGCTCAAATTAAACAGCGACAAACAGAACGCGAGCATCGATCTATTGATCGCGAACATCGATCTATTGAACGCGAACATAGAAAATTAGAACGAGATCACCGTACCATGGAACGTGAATTACCGATTCCAGAGCCAATGGTCGAGAAAGTTGAATACACTCAACGACCGTTTGAGCAAGCGCAGCGCAAAACATCACACGACTTACTATCACGAAGTTCAGCGCTAAACGAGAGATATTTTGAAATTGACAAATCCAGATCAAGATCAATGGATGATTTACTTGGAGGAGACGGAGGAAACGAAATTATTCCTCACATTCCTGAACCTGTCGAGCCGCTAGCAAACTTAGGTTTGTCGGAGAGTAGATTGAATGATCGTTACCATTCAACGGAACGCCTTGCTCCAATGATTTCAAAAGAACCGGCACCGCGCTATCAAAAATCACAATATGCCGGCCGACGATCGGCTGGATCACATTCCAGCAAATATATGGACCGATCTGAATATGCGACCAGGTCATCAGCAATGTCCGATACAAGTGAAGCTCCATCATTGGCTAGCCATGTACGACGTGTAAGAGTTCCATCACAAGGTAAATGAAACAAACTTCTTTGCAGAAGATTCTAAATACAACTATTTCTTTTCTCAAAAGCCTCCGACGTTGATCAGTTCCTCGATGAATTGTTTAGTCCGGTGCTGGATGGATCTCTGGATGAGTTATCTGATGCAAGATCATTAGCTGCTAGCATCAGAGGCGGAGGCATTTCAAACTTCATCGAAGCTCCTGCTATCAACGACAGATCTTTAAACGTTTTGGAAAATCCAGGTAGTTTGGCTCGATCGATTAAAGGAGGTGGCAGTAAAACAGACAAAAAACCTACCACTTCTTCAACGCTAGATCTTGAGGTGGAAGCTATCAACAATCCAAATGAAGTGTCTCTGGATGAGTACATAACAGGTGGGAGACTTTCAATTCATGAAAAAAAAAATCGCTAAGTCGCCTTGTTTCCTTAGATTTATTCCAGCCAATTTTTGTCAACGACTCCCTTCGTCGATTAACCGATAAATCGGAACTAGCTGAATCAATTAAGGGCGGCGGAACAGCTCATCATTCAGGAACGACGAATGGATTTGTCACATCTCCAGTTTTAATGAGTCCAAAGAGTCCCATCAGTCCGAATCAAATTCTTTTAATGACTGCTTCGTCTACATCGGAATCATTCTCAGCGATGGCTTCGGGGACAGAATCGCCTCAGTATCAACAAAATATGCAGCGAGCTTTCTTACAGTCGGCGATGGTACAAAATCTACAAATTCAACAGCAACTTTTGGCCCAAAATCAAGCCCTGCAAACGCTATTGAGTCAACAAGATGCCACTAGTCCAACCCACACAACATCTGGTCCAACACCAAAGGCATCACCGAAAAAGCAAAATTCTAAGACCCGAATATCGTCTTCTCCATTCTCTGAAATGGACCGCTACCGGAAAGGATCAGCCGATAGTAATGGGACCCATAATCCTCCACCAATTCCACCACCGATGCCACCGCCAATTGAATTTAAGGATCCGTCTGAAGCAAGGCCGTTCTTAGATCCGTACGGTCGTGCAAAAACTGTGCGAATCGGTAAATGGAGATGGCCTCCACCGCAAGATGGCAATATGAACGAAAGTGACGAAAATTTTATGCATTTCAAAATGCGTCAGAACCAACGTAAACAAACGCCACAATCGCAAGAGAGCAACTCGCCGAATGGGTCGGCGGCTGTCGAGTGGGAAGAATTCGATGTAGAACCACAAACAACAACCGTTGCGATCAAAAATTCGATTCATCATCAATCGCAACGAACACATAGTCAATCGGAAGTTAATTCGTCACATCAAATGGGAAAATTGTCTCGCCGAAGTTTCGAAATCGGTGCGGATCGTCCACCACCAGGAAGTGTTGGAAAATTGAAACTAAGTTCGGAAATGCGACAACGGCTCGAACAAGTTACATCGGGTCACTCTGTGCGATCTTCAACAAGTACACAATCAGACAAACGAGCACCGGCAAAATTAGAAGATGCTCGAAAAATGATGTTGCAGCAACAATTGAGTGGCAGCCTATTCGGCAATGATAGATCAGACCAAGATCATCCGTCAGTTCGAACGCACATTCAACGAATGGAAATGGGAACTCGGCCACTACCTCCACCATGGCCAGTACATGTTCCTCCAGCTCCACCAGGACCGGCACCTCCACCACCAATTCGACCACCGACAGGAATTCCACCAATGCCTCCACCACCAGCTCCGATTGGACCAGCTTCACAGCACCAGCAAGAAATGCCGTCATTCGTACAACGACAGGAAAGAGACACATTCGGTGCACATCAAAATTGGAACGGTTCAGAAATGTCTAAAGATGCTTATGACTCCTGGGGACGTGCTGAGGCTGCTAAGCTAGATATGGTTTACGAAAGCAATTACAAAAAAGAAATGGCAGCTGAAAGAGAGCGTTCTAGATCAAGATCACGATCCAGAGATCGAGAACACTTTTCCGAATCCGTATGGGATCGTTCTGAAGTCGAAGGGCCACCGTCAAGTGGTAGCGATCGTGAAAGATACAAAGAACGCGAAAAGCGTGACAGAATTTACGAACTACGGCAGGTGGAACGAGAAAAGGAAAGCAACAAAGTGTATAAACCTGCAACGAACAAACAAGAAAGTTTCGAAAAAGAAAAGATTTTCGAGGAGAAAAAATTGTACGAGCGAGATCAAAGTCACGAGAAGGAGAAAAGCTATCATCACAAATCGTATACCCAAGCGCAAGAACGAGCTACGTTCAAAACGCATATGACCAACCGTTTAGAACGGGAGCGAAAGAATTCAGCTTCAACATTTGTCACACAAAGCACCGACAAACGTGATGAAGTTGATAAGGACGAATGGCCAACTCCTGTTATACCAGCACCTGCTCCCGTACCGCCATCCCTTAAATCCCCAGCGTCTGCTTGTCTCACATACAATCGAGTCCCATGGAAACTTCGTGTTCGCAAAGAAGTATTTCGTCCCAGTGAACCAATTGGTCCACCAGCGGCGTTAGATCTTCTGTTCGTGCAAATCGCTAGCGACGTATTCGGCATCACTTCAACTCTACGTATCAGTCCACAAGATAGACGAGCTGCCCTGAATTTACTTGGTGGTCATGGCGTTACCGCAGACAACATCAAAGGACAAGTTCGGGCCATAGTCAAACGTCATTTGATTGACATGGCACGCAGTTGGCCTTTATATTTTGCTCGCTTATTCGTTGTCAGTGGATCGCCCCAAATTCCAGAGGCCTCCATCCTGGCTGTATCGCACAGCGGCGTGTTCTTAGCCAGACGTGATACCGAACATATAACAGTGATCAGATCAGTGCCATTTGCAGAACTCTCCGGAGCTGTTACGTTGCCACGTCCATCGGCGTTGCAATTAAACTTACGAAACGGAAATCGCATGACTTTACACGCACCAAGAGCCCAAGCTATTCAGATGATGGTGCACACATATTGCCAAGAGTACAGACAGGTGAGTTATTTTTTATTTCTTTTCAGTGATTTATTTTCCGTTTTATTTTCTCCAATGAATATGGATTTTCTGCTGCTTTTGACCATCGTGCAAATGAATAGCCACTCTGCATTTTAATGTATCGTAAAAAAGTTAATGTGCACCATTTGCATTGAATAATGTTTTCAAAGAGATTTATACTCACATTTTAATTAGAACAAGTAGAGATTATAAATTGTGTCAATCAATTGATACCGCCAAAACGGAAGATGCGGGAAATTAAGTGAACGAATTTATCCATTTATTCGATTTGGTTCGTCGTACACTCTTCCGATTTCATTCGACACATAAAAACTTCTTCTCAGGGACCATTGCAACATAATTTTCTTGATTAAGTTTTTTAGGATTAAGCAAAATCTTGGCAATCAAAAGAATACATTTGTAAAGCAATCTACCGGTAATGCATGTACATTAGCTACAGTTAATGAAGAAACGCTACCATTAGTGCGTACAAATGAAGTCTCCTTTCGCTAATTACCGTTAATGTCAATACCGATTGCGCTGTAGTCAGCGGTCATTCCCTGCAGCCGCTCATTCACAGTGCCTAGAGGTTATTCGTTGTGCCAACGTTCATTACCGGTAGCTAGTGGCTTTTCACAGCAGATGGCGTTTTTTGTAATAAAATAGTTTATGAAATCGGTGAAAATTCATTTTCTTATTTCATGACTTGCGTAAATTTAAGAATTTGTAACATGTCAATTTGATGTATCTAGCTTTTCATTCGAAATCTAGAATTGGAATTTTTTAACGTTAATGCAGACGTAAGAAATCTATTGAAGATATAATCGTTGCCCGCGTCTTTGTATGTCTTAAACCTTGAAAGTTATTCCAACGTAAGAGAAATGCCAAGTGTATTGTTCTGGTCTATAAATGTTATCATTTTGCTGCGTTTAAAACAGTTGCATTATTATTAGTATAGATTTCACTTTGATGAATCGATTTGTTAAAAAGGGAAACAATTTAAATTCATTACTAATTGATCTATTTGTATACGCTGCAACCATGCCACCGAATATATTACAATATTGTAAGCTTACAGCCAACTCAATAATTATGATTAATTACTGTTAAAGTACGTCTTTTCGAGTATCCAATTATTAATCTGATAAATGAAAATTATAGTTTAACGTTTAAAAACGTAGTTTTATGACCGTGGTCATGACAGCGAAACGATTTTGTTGTTGTTTTATTTTTAGTTACCGTCATCTTTCAATGCGTTGGCGTATGGCTATTTCTTTAAATATTATTTTATTTTTGAACTCGACATGAGAGAATATATCTTTACGGCGATATCTAGACCATGTCATTGTTGGTTGTTTTTTTGTTTGACCAATTTACCAGTTAAACTTCTTTTAGCTACATCATGAGTTCATTTAGATTTCTATCATATTAAGTCGAAACGAACACTTTTTACATAAGCAACATATTCGAATCATTCGGATTTTAAATTTAAACATCTCTTCGTTGCCTGGTGGATGGTATTCTTCTTGGGTTTTTCATATGAACGTTCAAAGCCCTAGTAAGTAACCATTGGAATGGTCTGAATCTAGAATTTACATTTGTTCAAGTTGAATGACCTTACTTACTTTTTCGGCGCTACAGCCACTTGTGGGTCTTGGCCTGCTCGAGGATTCTGATCCAACTGCGTTTGTTCCTTGCCGCGTATTGCCAATTTTTTATTCCGAGCGTCCGAAGGTCTTGTCGACACCATCGATCCATTTATTTTTCGGGCGACCAACTCTTCTTCGCCCTTCTGGATCGTTACGGAATAATTTTGAGGGGGCTCTGCTTTTATCCGTACGTGCTAAATGCCCCGCCTAACTCAGCATTTGAACTTTCACCCCTGTCACTATATCCGACTCGCCAAAATCACGTTCCAATTCAATGTTATATCACCGTCGCCACCTCTCCCCCTCACGCATCGTTCGTTCCAAATAAGGTGCGGAGTACCTTGCGCTCAAACGTTAGGGGCAACTGTTCATCACTTTTTTTCATCGCCCAAGATTCGCATCCGCAGATCAATACTGGACGGATAAGTGTTTTGTAAATATGCCACTTGGTTTTCTTTGAGCGTAGATGTTTAATTAGACCATAATAGCATCTGCTTACCGCCATGATACGTCTGTGAATTTCAGGTGTATTATCACCATTTGACCGTATCAGAGCTCCAAGATAAATGAACTCATCCACTACCTCGAGATTGAACTCTCCAATGCATATTGTGTCTCCTTGTTGATTGGCTACCGGATTCGGCTCGGTCTTCATGTACTTGGTTTTAGATTCGTTTATCATCAAACCCATCCTCTCAGCTTTGTGAAAGTGTCAACTGCTGCTGCATGTGTACGACTGGCGAGGTCTAAGTTAAGAGTAAGCAGTTAGAGCCAAGTTAAAGAGTAAGCAGGATAGCGCGTCTCCCTGCTTCAACCCTTCTTTAACAGCAAACACATCTGACATGTCGTTTTGCACCTTGACACGACATCTGGTGTCATCCAATGTTGCTTTCACAAGACATATATACTTTGTTTCAAAGTCCAGCTCCTTTTGCAGAATCAGTCGAAGTGTGAATATTTGGTCAGTTGTTGAGCGATCTCGTCTGAATCCGCCTTGATAATTCCCGGCGGATTTAGTCTTTCGAATAATACTCGAGTTTTCGCATTCGGTTTTATCGCCTTTCTTGTGTAGAGGTAAAATGGCACCCTCTAACCACTCGCCAGGCAACTCTTCCGTGTTCGTTTTACTAAATCATACATTACTTCAGACGATTCCTCATCATCCGTCTTCAGCAGTTCTGCTGGTATATTATCCAAACCGAATACTTTGTTGTTCTTGAGTGAGGTAATTGCTGCTGAGACTTCCTCCGTTGTTGACGCTGCTACGATACGACCGTCGTCGTCACGAAAGGAAATATTGCTGTCATCAGTCACATCATCATTCCCGTTGTACAATGCATCAAAATGATCTTTGAATCTCTCCAAGGCATCATGTTTTGCAGTAAGCAACGTTCCGTTTACTGCTTTGCATATAATTATTCGGGAGTTGAATCCTTTCCTTTGATCGTTTATACGTTTATAGAGCTTTCGTTCTTCGAGCTCTCTCTTCTGGCGCCGAGGCAAACGAAGGAGTTCCGCAATTTTTTGTATCTCGCATCTGCAGCCATTTGAATGGCCTACCTAGCCCGAAATTTCAAATCCGAGGCCGAGGTCGACTTGTTTTAGTAAAGTTCATTACGAACACTCCAAACCGAATCAAATAAAATCTGTGTTAGCATTGAAATCAAGTGTTTGGGAATCGTGCAAAAGTAAAAGACGAGAATAAACGAATATATTCATACAACTGACTCCTTGACTATAAATAACAACAACAGGCTCTGCCGTTAACCACATTTCTTTTGAACATTTTGCAATTTGTCGATATCAATAAAAAATAAAATAAATCTACTGGTTGAAGGAGATCTTCCATGAACCTGTTAGTTTAGCGAACAGAATGTTTTCAACAAGATTTGTTTGCAATCGTTTGGCAATCGGAGCTTATTTTCGGTGATTCAGATCTTTGCTAAATTGCTTCATCCCTGTAATGCAACACCAGAGATCTTCGAATGCTCCTCTACAAAAGTAATAAAACTTTTGCAATGAGACATTGCATTATTTTATAGTGCATTTTCTATGCAACAACATTCCCATTTCTGCTCCGCTTATTTCATCTATTCACACGCAGACCAACCAGCACGAGTTTACAATAAATTCGCATAAATTAATCCAAAAAAAGAAACAATAATCATAAATTCTGCAACTAGTTGAATGCGATTGCTGTTCAGTCTGTAAAGATAGTGTTATAAAGGTAATGCGCTGTGCTTAGAAACGAATTTTATTGACCATATCGACTTAATGTAACCGGATTTTTTCCCTGAAGATGTTAGTGAATATAGGTGAAAAGTTGCTTCATTTGTTCTTTTTCCTCATCTTTCTCTCATCCACAGAGAGAATTCATGAAATATTCTATGATTTGCTAAATTTTTCAGACGTTTTAATGTTCTTCTAATGTGATTAATACTAATGCAGTCGATTCGTGTATTCAGAATGCTTAACGGTACATGAGTTTTTTGTTCGATATGTGTAATTTCTTGATTCTTATGCTGTTCTTTCGGAAAGACCTCAACTGCACCCGAAATGAAATATTGTCTTCCACAAATATTTTGCTACTTTTACGCTAACGACCTTACGCAATAATTATTGATTCTCAAGTGTATTTGAGTGCATGCACAGGTACGCAGTGTAACACAATTAAATAAAATGTTAACCATTCAGCAATGAACTCGTTCATAAACACACGAAATGATGTGCAACGAAGCGTAGTCATATGAACCGCATTTTCAGTGCAAACCTGCAATTCGCGGACATTATGGTTGGTTTATTCTCAATTACTTCGGTTCTCTCAGCGAAATATAATAATTCTCTTTGAAAAGCCAATCTCGTAACCGAAGATTCGTTTTTTTTTATGAATGGCTACTTTATAACACAGCTCACATTGTTAAAACACCGTAATCGTTGAGAAAATCTCTTAAATTGTTGGTACACAGAGAATAGTCCACTCTTTCTCCACCTCAGCGTCTCGTCGGTTGGTCTTGTGTGCATACCATTTCTATAAGGCAATTCAGAGTTTGTTTATCGGTAGCAAGATAAAGTGGTTTTTTAATCGATCAAGAAATTAAGTTAATTTTGCTTTTTTTGTATTTTCCATTTGACTTTTAATTGTTTGAGGTTTCAAATAAAAAACCCAAGACTCTTTCGTGCAGTGAGATTCAGACAATAGAATTTCTAATTGTCTATAAAATTGTGCGAAAAATGGTGTGACACTGAAAAATGATGATGAACGAATTATTTTGTATGTAAAAAAAAAGAATTTTCGTAAAGAAGAACGTTTAATATAGTGACTAAAAGTTGCTTTTTTTCGTGGATGAAATTCGTCATTTAAATTAAAAAGAAAGTCGTTTATTTATGGCAGATATATTGCAGTAGACTTTTTTAAGATGCTAAAATGTGTAACAGTTTACGTTACACATGCCGAAATGTAGGATGAATTAACGTCTTTTGTTTTGGAAACAGTTGTTTGTCTTATGTGACCGTAACATTTATAGGAAGTCCAAATTCTCCAACATTTTAGTCATAGTTTCTGTTGATTTTACAAATACTTACTTAACGTTCAAATATTGGCTTAAATTCCGCCTCGATAATTGATTTTATTTGCTTAATGCGTTGTGAACTATACGTAACTTTGCTGTTTTAATTTAATTCTATCCAAAATTTTGGTCTTTTTCTCGTTGCGTTGCGGTATTTTTATACTTCTTATCGACCTTACATTAGTAAGTAAGATGCAGACACTCTGTCTTTGCGCTACAAAGTACAAATCTTCATGGAAAAATTTCCATTGAAACTGGATCCCTGAGGTCTAAAGATTTGAATTTTGTAATATTCGTTCACATTTCGGTTGACCTTCTTATATCATGAGGCATATTTTCGGTGCTATTGCCGAAAACAAATTCAAACGTAAAACTAATTTGCAACATCGGATTATCCGACTACACGAAAGAAGTCCCTGAAATTCTTAACCATTTTTTCAAAAGTATCACAGTGAATCTCCATACCACCACTTGTGAAAGCTTTTAAAATTATGAGGATCTAAAGTTTGACTTATAGTGACTCTCTCACTTGAACACCGATAAAATGATACCTTGGCAGGTAGTTTTTCTCCAAAGAATGACAATGACCCGTTACAGCTGCTTTTTTAAATCAATTCGATTTGAATTAAATTATGTGGAGTCAAAGCTAGCCGCCAGAGATAGGTAAGATTTGTAGGTTTTTCTCGGCAGTGTATTCAAGGTCAACTGTCAATATTTTTTTCAATGACGCTGAAATTCCTGCGCGCGTCACAAATGTCTTAATCAAATTGGGCTCTTAGGGCTGTTCACAAATGACGTCACGCTTGCTATAAAATCCACAAAGTTCATAACTCCAAGCTGGTCAGACATTTTGTTTATAGTACTCCGGCTACCCCCCCCCCCCAAACACACCCCTGTTTGGGGGGTGGTAGCCAGAGTCCTATAAACAAAATTTGCTGTACTGCAGAAGTTATGACCTTTTAATGGATACTAATTTTTCTCATTTTTCTCAGGGATTTCTCATTATAGAGAGAGAGAGAGAGAGATGAAGAGCATTGAGACGTCGTTTTTGAACGACCCCTTTGTTTTTTTATGTCAGCAGTCAGTTGAATTATCCACTGATTGTCCTGTGCATGCGCAAGCTTTGGTCAATAGGATGTTTCGTCAATCTTATCATCAGCTTATATAGAAAACTCCACGGTATCCTGTACTGTACTGTAATCATATAATTATACCAAATATGAATCTCATTGTTGAGTGTCTCCATATTGTCAGCTTGAAAATTGAGCGAAAGTCAATAGTAGGATCCATGGAACGCATAAATTATGGAATTGAATAAACAAAATCCAATAGAAAACTACAAACTCGTTCGATTTTCTAACTAAAAAATTGAAAATCAAATTCACTGCAATTAGCAAAAACATCTTTTTTTTAACAGAAAAAAATCATTTTTTATGGTAAAAAATCCACATTTTACAAGAAAACCAGAATCGTTTAAGTTTTATTGGTAAAATCGTAATTGCCAGTGAAATCGAACGAAAGTAATAAATAAAATGTATGGGTCTTGTTTCGTCTATCATTGTTGCGGTTTCATGTTCATAAATATTAATCGGTTAATGATCGAGTTATTTGGGAGGTGTATTTGTTAGCCTTGACTCACTGTGAATGTTCGAGACGTATTCCACTCAACGCTAAAATATATTTTCATTTCGAAGTACCGAAATTTCTTAATTATAAAAGATGAGTTTGAGAAATTTGTTTCTAAAATTTCTACAATTTCTTGAAATTTGTCTGCTGCGTATGAGTTTTAGCAATAAATTGTTTACTCCAATTTTTATTGCTCAAAACTCAGTTTGCTATAAATAAACCATTTCTGTGTTCGAAAAGAAATGCCCAAAATTGGAATAAAAACTTCTCGGAAAATGGCGTAAAATATGAAAGGAAACATGCGACCGATACCAGAAAATCAGCCCAAACGTCCCATGATGCGATTGAGAGATCCCATTTCTAGCTACAAGTGCTTCGAATCAATCGCTACACCATCACCTATAGCACCAACCGATAGTAGTTCCAATGTAAAGGATAAAAGAAACACACATCTGCATCGAACTGCTTCACTCGACAGCCTAGCTAACTCATCTGAGCAAGAAACATCAGAAGAAACTGAAGACGATGTGAACGAATTATCCGACGCGGATTCCATACCCGAATTCCAGCAAATGGACCGGAAAATGGTAACAAGTGCTCAAGTGCATCGTAAAAGTGATTTAGAAGAACTGAAAAATGAACCGGTACCAAAAGAGCCGGTGATAAAAGCTTACCTGGAAAAATCACATCGGAAATGCGACTACAAAAATTGTGGATTTAAGAAAAAGGATAAGGAGTTCTGTGATGGTGGCATTGAGAAGTGCGTTAGTAAAGATACGAATAATGGGACGTTGTCATCGGTATCAACCACAAGTACTTCTTCATCATCGTCAACAGCAGCAAAGGTACGACGCACTAGCGTAGCTAGTTCAGGATCTGTTGGTAGAATGGAAACGATCATCGAAGAGCCGAATGAACCAAAAATATCTGTTAAGGAAATTTTAGCTCGATTTGAAACATTAAATTCGCTCGAGGTACGTAATTCGCTAATTAGATAACCTTTTTTCTGTTCTCAATATTTGGACATTAACTTTACATGTCGTACGCACTACGGTGAGCTGTGCCTTGTGATTCTTTATCTTTATGATTTGCAGAAAGATAAGAGGTGTGAAAATTGAATTTTACATGGGTAGTTTGTAGCGAGATGAAAAGTAAATTTTTGCACCTCATTTTTTCACCTCGCTGCGCTCTGGCCACAAATTTCACTCTCGTTGTAATTTTCTCTGCTTTGACCACAGACATCAACCTTGTTAAGCAATTTTCTATTTTCTCCCCTTGTCATGAAAATAACTATTTCAACACTTTTTCAGCCACAGAGAACTTGTTGGTTTTGGTTGATCGAAAAACAATTCAATAAAAATTATTTCTCGACGAATCACTCAAATTTGTCGCGATATTACAATCAGCGACTTCTTTGCTGAGAACTCAACTCCTGTCGTATGACGCTTCGATAAGAACTAAACAAACGAAAAATGCTACCTACCTTTTATACATTTATTTCCACCAACATCGCAGTCTCCCAAATATTCCAATACCTCATAAAAGCAACAAATAAGCCCCTTGTAAAGTAAAGGAGCCGTCCAAAAATTCCGCCCAAAACTTCAATGAAGTCTCAGACAGGGGTTTATTTAATTGTTTGTCAGCAACAATGTCCTCACTATACGTTCACTGAACATTTTGCTCCCCAAAACAAGGATTGAATTCTCTTTTACACTTCGACGTATATGCCAGTTTCTCACACGTTAAGCTTTACCGAAGTCTACCGAACATGTTGCAGAACTTTGTATGGAAATTTTACATCAATTTTGTATATAGCGGTGTGTGTCTACGATTTTCAATTGCATGGGATTTAGTTTCTGCGCAAAGCATTTGATTTAAAGCAATTGTTGTATATGATATGTCGATATGTGTATAGCAGTCGCATGTTACTTGAATTTACAGTTTTGTATTTCGATTGAATAATTTCTAATTTTCTCCACAAAACCTCCTGTTATGTGTTTTTATCTGTTTTCAATTGGCAGTGCCGCAACATTGGGAAAATGCATTTTGCTTTTATTTCTGCACACATCGTTCGGAGTGGATTTTCTTGTATCGAACGTGTTATGCATATTGAAGTAAGTGCATAAGTATCGTTGATAATCTTGGCCTCGGTAATGCGTATTACAACAGTAAAACATGTTAAACGAGATAATTTGTGAATCTATTTGAACGGATTTCTTAGCTAATTTTGTATGAAGAATCTTTTGTTTTGCTATTTGATTCACTTTTTCAAATTTTTTTCCTGTGAAAGTATTAAGGAAATTACTCTTTGAAATGAACAACCCGGCATTGTCTGGAAAAAATATTAGAATTATATTTTATGAATTATTAATTCGCGGTTAAAATTCCCGAAAATTCCTAACAATTTTATGTACATTTTTTAGCGATTCTTTCACCATTCTTAGACCCGTACGAAGAACGAAGTTCTTCGAAAAGGAGTTTTATGCGCTTACCACGACGTTTGTAACCACCCCGATTTCGACCGGGGAGTAGGGCGGAGCATCGATTATCGTCCTTTGGGGACATTCATAAATGACGTCCGATCGTTAGGGGGGGGGAGGTAGTAAAGGAAACTCTCAAATTTTATTCATTTGGGGGGGGGTGTGGGTAAATGAAATCAGACGTCATTTTTTTTGGGGTTTACTGTAAAATCGGACGAATTTGGACCAAGGGGTAAGGGAGGGGGGGGGGGTCGGAAAATTGTCGAAATAAGCGGGCTTCATTTGAGAATGTGTCCCCTTAGACGACGAATCAGCAATAAAAAAAATGTTCGCCCGTCCGTTCGCCAACTTTCAAAAACTTTTTTTCTCTGAAATATCTTTTATGGGATTGAATCTGGGCACTGTCGGCTCCGATTTTCATAAATCTTTTTTTGTTTGAATGATCTGAGCATGTCCGACAATTTATGGAAGAACTTTTTTTTAAAATTTGTGTCCTTGGACTTAGCTAGGGCACTAAAACCGAGTCTATGCTAGGGCCATACGTGTTTTTTGTACACAACTAAATCTTTTCCGATTTTCATAAATTTTTTTTGTTTGAAAGATCTGGGCATGTCCGACAATTTATGGAAGAATTTTTTTTAAATTTGAGTTCTTAGACTTAGCTAGGCACTAAAACCGAGGCTGTGCTAGGGCCATACGTGTTTTTTGTACATAACTCGAGTAAATCTCTTCCGATTTTCAATTTTTTTTATCGAAAGGTCTAGGACTGTCTCCCGTTTTATGGAAGAAAATTTTTGGATTAGAAACTCTTGGACTCAGTCAGGACCCTAAAACTGAGTTTCTACTACGTGTTTGCTTACATAAGTTGATTTCGTTGATTTTTTTTCTATTTGGGAGGTAATTCATTACCGAATTATATTCAAAAACAAATTTGGACCCGGTGCCTGTGCTTAGGGCTGAAGTGGGCCTCAGGTCTGTCCTAAGGTCGGCCCTAACCAAAAAAATTTTTTTTTGCTATGTCGCAGAGCAAATTGGGGGAAACATTTTTGTCTACGGAATTATGCGTCCGAGGCATTTTCTTATGGCCCTAGGTCGGTCCTAAGGTCTGCCCTAGATAAAAAAATGGTTTTTCAATACCTTGTAGAGAAAATGAAGGGAAATATTTTTGTCTATGTAAGTATTTGTCCGAGGCCTCTCCTGAGGATCCTAGGTTGGCCCTAGACAAAAAAATGGTTTTTTGATATGTTGTAGAAAAAATTGAAATGAACATTTTGTCTGTTTGGGGGTCAATTTTGTACATTCGAATGGCCTTACACCGTTTACACCATTTCTTCGGACGGGTTTTTCAATATTGCCCTCTCGGCAATTTCCAATGTGGACGCAATTTCATACACTTAAGAGTTAAGGCAATATTTACTTAAATACGTTCGAGTATTTTCGTAACATCAACTCTGTTTGCTACATCTATTCTGATACGCACGGGTCCCTTGCATATGTTTTTAAAATATAAGATTTAAGTTTGGAGAAATTTTGTAGTGTTTGTGTTCGGGGTTTTATTTCACTTCGAATTGGCTCTTCGGTTGTTTTCTCTAATAATTTATTTTATCGAGTGTGAACATGTTACTCGTTCTTACACTTCATACACTTGGAGAAAGCCAGCAAGTTTAACGGGGCAAAAGCTATTTTATGATATAAGGTTGTCTTTACTTGGGAGTTAGATGACGTCCATTAGATATTCCACTATCTCATTGGCGGGTGATAGATTTATGTGGTGTTCATATGTCCAAAAGTTATTGACTTTTAGCAATTGATGAGTCTTCTCTCATTTCATTGAAAACGTAATCACGCAATAACTTTTTCCATCAAACAACAACTGCGGTACTGTTGATGTGATATAACCGTTCGGTTCATGTAGAAAATACGATTCATCTATTCGATTGTTTATAATGGCGATGATGAAGAAGAAGCGTGTTAAACTCACCACACGTAATTTGTGCACGTTAAATTTAAATAATTTTTATTAAAATGTATGCTTTACACGGTATAATGAGTCTAGAAATCATAACTGTTCATTTAAATAAGAAAAAAACTTATAATTTTGTTATTTAATACCAACAAATGTTATTGGAAATGTTGGAATTGGTGCTAAAAACAGTGTAAAAATGTTGCCATGTGGTCTTTAGACACTCCATCTTCGATTTGTTATTGAATTTTATCCATTGGATGTGCATATGGCATCGACAAACGAGTTTCAACAAATCAGTCAATTTAATGCTCTGTTAGAAAATATGAAATTTCTGCCAATTTTTTTCTCGAAAACCTTGACTCGTTAATTTAATTGAAATTGTTATCAATGAACCAAATTATTGTAAACTTCGTTACAACAATCTCTTGGTCGTTCAAAATAATTTTGTTATTACGCAAGTATATACACTTTTGGATGTTACAGAAAACAAAGTGATTTTCTATGACTGATTGATAGGAGAGAAAAAAACAGTGGACACGAAAACGGGTTAATAGTAATTGGTTTTGGTCGTTATTTTTAAGCCAAAAAAATTCTTACCAAATTGCGTTTATAATTTTATTGTGGCCTACATTTCATTGTTTACATATTTTATTATGCTGCTACAATTCATTTCGATGCTGTTGTAGTGAGATGTGACAGTCATTTTTAACTGCAGATTGCAGAATTGGTGATAAATTGCCTATAGCCACGAGAAGGAGATTACTTAAAAAGAAACAGGAGAAGTGTGAATATATTTCACAAACTCTTGCAGCGAACCGTTTTTTTACAGTAAAGGATCTTCCTGATCATTGTGATCATTGTTTAAATGCCTTTAAATCGACAATAAATAACGATGGTAACTTAAGGTTAAATCTGTGCGGTCAAAGCGACATCGGTTTCTGTCAAACTATAGCGTTTAGGGATGTGTACGATCGATACCCGAGTAAACTTAATAAACTTCCATCATCATGAAATTTACCATATACTTTGAGAAAAACGGAAGTCGCATTAAATGAGTGACTTTTGAAGCGATTCGAAAGCACTTATTTCAATGGGTTGTTCAAAAGTCATTTCTGTCAGGCATTTCAAAGCCATTTCCATTCATTTTCCATTAACGAAAGAGCCTACTTCTCTTCGTTTAACTGATTCTTCCACCTAATCAGACAAATTCTGAACTCCCAACAAAAATTACTGTGAAGATCTGATTTCGATCTGAACCATTAATTTGATTTAAATCGGATTTGTTTTGACTGGGCAATTGGATGTAAATGTCAGAAAAAAAAGTTTCAACTGGAAATTTCCTTAGTTTACGAAGAATGAGCGCAAAAAGTTTGAATTATGAACCGAGCCGAGCGTGAGCCACACAGTAGTATATCATTGGATCCGTGCAGAGTATACAGAGTTTACTACAAACAATTTTATTGTTACATGGGGTAGACCGTTGGGAGTTGGAAGGATACATTTATTATCGTCTAGATATCAGCAATAAAAAATGTACTTCTGTCCGTCCGACTTCACTTTTTTCCAAACGGCTCAACCGATCACCCTGATCTTTCTTCCAAATGAAAGGTACATACTTATGCCCCATGAATCAAGTTCAAAGATGAGCAAGTGGCTCCGCAGATATGGGAGAAAAAATGACCAAAAACGTGGTTTTTCGAGGGTCGGTGAAACCGTTTAGCAAATATCTCAGCAAGGAAAGCACGGAAATTGTTTAATTTGGTGTAATAAGAAAGCATTTGATCTCACAAAACTGGAAAAAAATTTGTGCGGAAATTAGGTCGGTGGTCTGGGCACTGGGACCAATGGAATGGACGAAATTGAGGATCTTGGCCATATACGAAGGCAGATGGTTTTTCGGCTTTATTTGCTTAACTATGCAAAGGCAAAGTTGTAGAGAAAGAATTTTTAGAAAACACATGTTTCAGGGTTTTTAGGAAAAATGACCCAGTCGTGGAATATTACTACTTCTACAATTGGGTGGGATGACACATATCTCTAGAACTATGGAAGTTAGAAAGTTAATTCCAAAGGCAAAGTTGAAAAGACTAAAATTTTAGAGAACACGTGTTTCAGAGCTTCAAGAAAAAATTACCTAATCCTGCAATATGACCACTTCTAAAATTGGGCGGGATGACCAATATCTCTAGAACTATGGAAGTGAGAAAGTTGCTTCCAAAGGCAAAATTGTAGGAAATAAAATTTTAGAGAACACGTGTTTCAGGGCTTTAGGGAAAAATGATCAAATCCCGGGATAAACAACTTGTAGAATTGTGAGGTATGACACATATCTATAAAATTACGGCACATCATTGTTCCACATAAATCAACACAGAAATATATTTATACGCGTTTTCACTGGACAAACGTATACTATGACGATTTAAAATATTAATTACCTCGAACGTTTTCGGGACCGAATATGCCATCTACAGGAGTTGATAAACCAAACTGAAATCGAAATTGAAGGTCTCCGCATTTGTCGTCTGAATTTCGTACACCATAGTGTACACGTCTTGTTAACAATGGTCACATATAAGCTTTCAAGCTACTTTAATTTAGTGCTTTGGTCAGAAAATCAAATATCTATGAAACAAAGTATTTAAAAAGTGAGCTACTAATAGGCGCTGGTTTATCATTCATTAATTTCTCGGAGAATTTGAACATGAAAAACGATTCCCATGCATCAAGTAAGCGGTCATCCTGGACTTGTTTCACTAATCTACTTTCTTCACTACAATTGTGATTTGTGTTAATTTTGAAATGTTTCGCGACCGCCGACGTCTCACTTTCATCTAAGAACGGTTGTAACTTATTCGCACAATCCTCACAAAAAGATTTATTCGAGTTCTTGAGATACACAGTCTTACAAGGGCCACACAATTCACCTAAGTAACGATCAATTACTTTGTCAACTGCTTTTAAATGTTCTGAACAACAAACACAATAAGGACGGCTAGTTTGACCCACATATACATCTTGACACGAAACACATAGAACTTCGTAAATACCACTCCTTTTATCTTTACCGATCTTAATTTGATTCTGACTGGAAAACCCAGGAGCAATATTTATGTCCTTGAGAACATTGGTCATCTGATTCGTGATAGGAGGAAAATACGTAACTTTGATGTATCCTCTTTTTTAATAAGGCGGAAACCTACCCCAAAAATGATGTTTAATAGTTCCATAATGCTCAAAAGAGACAAAAATTCTTTAAAATTACGGCAGTTTGAAGTTTAATTCTTAAGTTAAAGTTGATGAAAATTACATTTTAGAGAAAATAGTTTCAGGATTTCTTGAAGAAACTATGTTTGTCCTCTTTTTAATGTGGTAGGGCCTTTGAGATTGCTTTGGGTAATTTCTATGGATCTTTGAAATTCTTGTAGTCATAAAAGAGCACAAAACATTGGATTGCTCATTTCTATGCTTAGATACGTTCGAGTCTTTTTGCAACCTTTATTCTGTTTGCCACATCTATGTGATATGATTCGTATGTTTTTTTTATTTATTTAGTTTTGATTTCCACATTCGCTTTGAGTACGATTTAACTTTGAATTTCTTTTGCAATGCACCCAACAAATTATTGAATTGGGTGCTGTCATCTTATGCCAAATTCAAGTTGATTTTCATAAGATGAATAGTGGTCACCAAAGCGCTTCGATGGAATTGGCTCGCAAAGGTCCGTTATGAACGGAATCCAAAGAAGTTTGTTCATTAAATAACTCAATAAATAAGTTAAGTTGCTTTTCAACAACAAGTTCAATTGAGTTCGCAAATGTAATTTTTCTTATGCATATGTTAACATACTTTTTGAACTATGTTCTATGTCCAATGCAGTCGTAAACTGAAGATCTTCCATGTTTTGCTATTTCGTGTGTTATGACGATTCAACATTTCAACTCGTGCAAACATCTAAAGTGTGATGTTCGTAATTACGATTAAACGGTCATGATCAGAAAAACATTAACATTTCAAAGGCGTAAGTTGTTGGATCGATCGTTGTTATATAAAAAGAAACGATTCCATGTAATGAACAACATTTATCATTTATTGCATCTTTCAACAATAATTTAACTTTCCCCAATCGCTTTACTCACTTCTAATTAGTTTGATGTTCGTATGTTAACGCTGGAATATGCACTTTCAATTTCACCTGGCAACGATTTATCATAGCAATTTATTAAGAACTTGTTTTTAATCATAATTTACAGGTCCAATCAAAGGCGTCAACATTATCATCGGGCGCACGAGCCGCTGCACAGACGTTGAACGTACCCATAGAACGTCTCGAAGCTCAAGTGCACATGACCCAAAACAATAAAATTCCAGCAATCAACGAAAAACATGTTCACACACACCGTGATCGCGATCGTATCGATAGTCATGACGATGATCACATCGAATACAATGGCAAGTCAAGTTCACCAAACCATAATTATCAACAACATCAACAGCAACAACATCAACATCATCCTAGCAGTCATAAAACTTCGATCAACAATGGGCATTATAGTCAACAAGATGAAATCGTTATGCATAATCAAGATGATGAACATCAAATGGACAATTCACCGTCCGTTATGAAGTATTCATTGCTACAGTTTGCTATGCAACATTTTAGAAATGAGTAAGTACACATACACACATTGAATTATATTACAAATTCGCAACTCTTGAAACGGTTATATTGAAATCCATTCACAATATTCCGACGTGAAGCTTTTATCAACCATAAAAATATTACAAGCTTACGAAAGCTAAACGCCATAATGTTTACAATATTGTATTATGGTTGCATGCATGATGTGTATATGGTGTTTCATCGTGTGTCCAATTCAGCATGAAATCTTGTATAGGTTTCCTTAAATTGCAATTTTATGAGTTGTGGAATAGAATTTTGATCGAAGTTGTCGTTATTTCTTATAAAACTAAATACACGAGAATTTTTCATGTTGCTATTTTCATTTTACCGTTCTTAATGTTTGCTGCATCACTCTTCACTATATTATCATGCGACAGTAGGTTGTAATCTCATGAAGAGAATACCCAAAAGTTGGAAAGTTGCGAAAAAGTGAGGCTTCTTCCTTTTGCAGTTGACAATTTTCACTCGAAAAATTTGAAAATATTATTTTCTGAGATTCATTTTTAAGGCTGCATATTAGCCTGTTTTTGTTTTTCGTGCAGAGAAGCCTTTTTGTCGAAAAGTCCCATTTAAAGTAGCCACTACAAAGACGACCTAATAATATTAGACAGCTAACAAAAATTTAATAGTAAAATAGCCACATGGGTGAGAAAAGCACAATTTATTTGTTTCAGAATTTTTGGACGCAATTTTGCGGTCCCAAAAAGTCGTCGAATTTTGTGTAGGAAAATATTCTTCTCGCTACAAAATTTGTTATTTCCATACGAACTTGACCGGAGTGTCTCTTTACGCAGTCCCAACCAACAAACCCCCTTCACGCTCTTCTAGGACCCATAATCTCTCTGATCAATGAAAGTCTCCATGCTTGTAAATCTGATTCCTTCTCAGTCTACCTCAAGAACCCCTATCCGGTACTTTCAAGAACCTCTTTGGCAGCCTCTTTACCTATCGTTTGAATTTGTCTAAACCACAAAACAACTAAACCTTCCCGCCTTTTCCACCGACAAAACCCCTAATTTTCTCTTAAATCATCGTTCCTATTATATTCATTCCACTAAAAGTTTTCTACAGTCCGTTGTTTAATTCCTGAACGTCTTCTGTTCGTTTGTTTATTTTTCCTGTAAAAGTGACAGTTTTTCTCATCATTTTATTTTGATTTATCGACAAAAAAAGTTGAGCACCTGTAATTTCTTTATCGCTTGATGAAAGTCTTCATTCAGTTTTTTTTTCAATTTTATAGCTTAAATCGCCAAAACGAGTCGCATATAAAACACGATTCCAATATACCGCTTTTTGTCACTCTTTAATATTTTATTGTTTTTATTTAAATTAACGTCTCTTTACAATATCTTACAAATTTTCGCCAAACTATTACCATATTTTGTAACTTATGAACCTCATATTTATGCAGTTATTGTCATGTAAATTAATTTATTTTCGTTCGTATCAAAGCTCTGAATCTAAATGCAACTTTTATTTTTCATTTTTATAAATAATAAACTGCAATCATATTTTCCGAATGTGAGAACGAAAAATAGTTTCATAACGGCAATTAAAAAAACCTTTCAAATCGGTCGGTGAATGACAACCATTTTCTTGAATTACTTTGGAAATCTACTTTGGATAGTTTGTGTTTTATGATCCCTTGAATGTCAATGGTCTTTTGTCGTTTAATGTTTTTACATGCACAATCAGTATGATTGTGTTCCAAGTGCGTATGAGAATTGATCGTCAGCGTTAAAAGTTCGTATTTGTATTTTGTTAACACAAAAAAGGTGATATTGGATATCATGCAGTGACATAATAATATAGACTGGGTTTACGTATCTAAAGCAAAAATAAACATAACCAAAGACCCGTACGTATCAGAATAGATGTGACAAACAGACTAAATGTTACAAAAAGACTCGAACGCATCTAAATATAGAAATGAGCATAAATGTACTCTTTTATAACTATAAGAATTTCAAAGATCTATAGAAATTACCCAAAGTAATGTCAAAGGCCCTACCGAAGTAGGGACAATTAATGTTAATGGCCTAAATATTCTCCCCTGCACCATATCAAAAAGAGGACCAACGTAGTTTCTTTAAGAAATCCTGAAACTATTTTCTCTAAAATTTAATTCTCACCGACTTTGCCTTAATAAGCAAACTTCAAACTGCCGTAAGTATATGTATCATAACTCCCAATTCTTGAAGTTGCTTTATCCCGCAATTTGAATATTTTTCCCTAAAACTCTGAAACACGTGTTCTCTAAAATTTTATTCTCTACAATTTTGCTTTTGGAAGCAACTTTCTACTTTTTATAGTTCTACAGATACGGATCATCCCTCCCAATTCTAGAAGTGGTCATATCCCAGTATTGGGGCATTTTTACCCAAAAACCTGAGACACGCGTTCGCTAAAATTTTATTCTCTACAACTTTGCTTTTGGAAGCAACTTTCTACCTTTTATAGTTCTAGAGATATGGATCATCCTTTCCAAATCTAGAAGTAGTCATATTCCAGGATTGGGGCTTTTTTACCCAAAACCCTTAGACACGTGTTCGCTAAAATTGTTTTCTCTACAACTTTGCCTTTAAAAGCAATTTTCTAAATCTAATAGTTCTAGAGATATGGATCATCCCTCACAATTCTAGAAGTGGTCATATCCCAGGATTGTGACATTTTTACCCAAAACCCTGAGACATTTGTTTGCAAAAATTTTATTCTCTACAACTTTGCTTTTGGAAGCAACTTTTTACCTCTTATAGTTCTAAAGATATGGATCATCCCTCTTAATTCTAGAAGTGGTCATATCACAGGATTAGGACATATTTTCCCATAACCGTGAGACACGTGCTCGCTAAAATGTTGGTCTCTACAACTTTGTCTCTGGAAGCAACTTCCTAAGACTCACAGTTCTAGAAATATGGGTCATCCCTCTCAATTCTAGAAGTGGTCATATCCCAAGGACTGTGCCTTATTTCCCCAAAACCCTGAGACACATGATCTCTAAAATTTTATTGTCCACAACTTTGCCTTTGGAAGCAACTTTCTAACTCTCATAGTTCCAGAAATATGTGTCATTCCCCCCAATTCTAGAAATGACCGTATCAAAAGGATTTAGCCATTTTTCCTTGAAATCCTCAAACACGTGTTCTCTATAATTTTATTATCTACAACTTTGCCCTTGATGGTAAATCTCCTTATTGCATAGTTAAGCAAATATAGACGAAAAATCATCTGCTCTCGTATATGGCCAAGATTCGTCTATTCCACTGATCCCTGTGCCCAGACCACTGACCCGATTTCTACTAAAATTATTTTTCTAGTTTTGTGAGGTCAAATGCTTTCATTTGACACCAAAATGATCAATTTCGGTGCTATACTTGCTGACATATTCGCGAAAAAGTTTCACCGACTCTCGAAAATCCATATCCGACCTCCACTTCTTCGAACACATCTCCGACACTACTTGAACGATTTTGCTCATCTTCGAACTTGAATCATGGGGGGCATGTACCTGCTGATCGGTTGAGCCGTTTTGCAAAAATAGTGGAGACAGACGAACATTTTTTTTATTGCTAATTTGTCATCGCTAGACGATAATAGATGCATCCCCCCAACTCCCATCTCGATCTGCCCCATGTTACAATAAAATTGTTTGTAGTAAACGTATCGGACCTTTGTACTTCGTACGGGTCCAAAAATACGTAATTTGTGCATAGTATTCAGATCTCACACCAACATATACACAATTTACACTGATTTGATCTGCTGAAAATACGTAATCCCCATAAATTTTACGTAATTTACTTACACTATTAAACATTTCGCATTTCACTTATTTTGCTTCAAGTTGTGTTAATTTTTTGTCAAAAACTGTTAGTCATTGATATCAAGCTATGAAGACGAAATTTCCGATTGCTTTTTCTTAAATAATTATGACTATTTCATGAAGTCGGAAATACAAGGAATGGATTTAGAAGAATGCAAACATTGATAGGAGGTCCATCCAGGAAGGATGCAAAAATTAACTTTTCATAGGTATAGGTACAGGAGTGGAAAACCGTTAAAGAATTTAAATTGTAATTTTTTGTATGTAGAAGGGAACAAAGTGTAGACTTACGATGTCGTAGGATTCGGACGATATCTATAGTAACTTTTTTTTGATCATTTGATCAGGATCATTTTTATATCCATAAATTGGGTTAGATTTAAGTTTGTAGCAAAGAGAAGTCTTTTTCTTATTTACCACGAGGAGCTTTTGACGGCACTTTTCTAAAGAGAAACAGAAATTTATTTTTTTTAATAAATGGCATTGTTGTCTCCCAACGTGGTTATTGACATCGATATTTTTTTCCTGCAAAGTTCATTTTTATTTATTATCTTCAATTAAAAATCTCGTTATGGTAATACAAAATTATTAAAATTTTCACACATAATTTTGTTGAACATTGTAAACACGGCAAATGTTTATGAGCGAACATCATAGCTGCAATAATGAAATGAAAATTGATAATGACGATGTGGAAGAAAATTGTTAATTTTCCATTGTTTTTTTGTTCGCTGATTCGACACAACAAGGTCGATAGTTTCAACATCGTTGTCTTGTTATTCAAAATAACGTCACTTAATGATAGTGTCATGTAATGTCGACAGAAAGAGAATTTTTTTTTATGAATCCAAAAAACGAGTTACAAATTGCAAGAATTTCTCCTCTCAGACGATCAATACATTTTTGGAATTTATTGAGCGAACGAAGTCTTGCTTTCACGCACAGTTCTGCGTTTATTTCCATCACATCGAACAGTTTTCTTCAATGCAACTCGACAGATCTGATAACAAATAATTGCAAAAATTGCAGACCATAAAAAATGAAAACTTCAAACATTTTTCACTTTTGTTTGTCTATGCACTTGCGTAGTAACAAATGTTTTGTGCAATTGAATGGTTCGAGATGCACATGGTTTCCCTTATCGTCGTAACACTTTTTCCAATGTCGGAATTTAGTGTTTTTTTATTGGCTTTGCACTAATTCACACTGACCTTCGTACCACTTTGATTTCAAATTGACATTTCAGTGAGAACTTCGAAGCAACTGATTTATCGTTATGTCGCAATGCATTGTTATTGTAAAATTAACTTTTTATTGTAAGAAATCTATTTTCAATGTAGTTTTTTTATTGGGAACTTACCAACTGCGAACTGTGACGAACATTCATCGACTTGTTTTAAGACCCGTACGAAGCACAAAGGGATCTCATAAGTTCACTACGCCGGAGATTGCGTATGTGTTAGATCAACTAAGGAGCATGAAAATATGCAATGTCTGTCGTTATATTTTTTCTATGAAAGATTTATGCCATAGACGTGTAAAATCTGTGAAATACTTCCAATAGGTCGATTGTAGATTCGGTAAAAAAATGTTTTACATAAATTTCGGCAAGTAGACCTCAAAGAACTTCAGGATGTCAATTGTTGGTAGAAATCCGGTTGTCTGAGAGTGAGATAGGGTGTAGTTTTTCGTGAATATTTTGTTAAGTAGGAGATGAAAAGAATCTAAAGGATTCATACATTCCGTTGGGTCGGTCATTACATTACTTTGCATTGGGCCATGCGTTCGGATCGTTGAAATAAAATACAGTTGCGATAAAAATACAAAAATGTAACGTAAGGGTCTTTGCTTATGTTTTTATCGATGGAATCATTCAAGTCGAACGTAAAAAAAATGAATTCATTTCGCCTTTTTACAATCAATTTTTTACCTAGTTAACACCCAATCAACATGGAATCATGAACTGGTGATTAATTAGTTTTGTATCTTCCGATTGTAAATTTCTTTTCTAACTGTAAACAAGTAATTAAAAGTGTAAAGATTCATTCTGCCCATCTGTCACTGTAAAGTCAATTAAATTTTCTGTGTTAGATTAGTGATTCGAAGGCGCTATTAAGAGTTGATCGTTCTAATGAATATAATGTTACAGCTTCTGTATCGATCTTTGAATTTTTTAGATTCTGACATTTTCACTGTCTGTGATGCATGTCTACAACTTAACAAATAATTATCGCTCGTTTTTTGCCCTACTAGGCCACAAATACAACGGTGCGTCGCGTCGTCCGTCACCGACTTGTTAACTTTTTATACCCATCCGGTCTGTCTCCCTCTACGAGTTCGAGAAGATGTCAACCAATTTCTTTTTCAAAATCGAGAAAATTTAAGCTTTCGGAAAATTCATCAGGTGAATCTGTCATAGATCGGTCGCCTTGTGACAATGGAGAAGCTGAAAGCGATAACATTTCAAGAAATGTTTTTGTACAGGAAATAGGTACAAACACTGCGATCGAGAAAGCAAGCCAAGCAATTTCTGCTTTAATAACAAATTGTTATCCCGTGCTGAAGAACTAGCCATTTTCGACATGGAACATCATCCGCGATAGCTTCTGAAGTCTCGCTGGTGGCGTCCCCAGCAGTCGAAGATGTAGGAACTAGCTTTTGACATGTCTCTACCACTAAGTTTATAAGAAAAATCAAACTTTCCTTGATTCTTTCTAAATTTTCCCAAATACTAATTGATTGATTGGTTTCGAGGAACCATATCAACATCATATTGCATACAACTTCCTTTTTTTATGACTACATTCTATTATGGGTGAATCAATAAAAACTCTTTAAGTTTGAAATTGCACTTTACAACTAGGATGATTACTAGGAGGATTAGGATGACTATATTCTTGCACAATGCTGACAATCGATCGATCGGTGTCATTAATTAAAAGGACATTGCGAACTAACACTGAAATCTCAGCTTGCAGTATTTCATCCAATTTATCGAAGAAATCGTTTCCTATAAGCTCTAAAATGTCGCTTGGATTTAGGGCAGCAATTAATTTCTTCAAGTGCCACATTTTAATCTTTCAAATCTACAATTACATTTTTCTTCCTCAATTTTAGTAAATTTTCTCGATTATGTAGGATATTTTTAAATCCCAGCGTTTAGTCGATTTTCTTGAAATTTTCTCGAATCCCTGAGATTTTCTTGAAATTTTCTCGATTTTCTTGAAGTTTTCTCGACTGTCCTGAAATTTTCTCGATTTTCTTGAAATTTTCTCGATTTACTAGAAATTTTCTTGATTTTCTTGAAAAAACTTCTCGAAAATAGGAGAATATAATTTGGTTTCATTTTTGCTCTCAAAGTAGTCTTTTTTCAAAATCTATAAATTCAAGAAAATTCAAAGAAAATCGAGGAAATTTCAAGAAACTCGAGAAATTTCAAGAAAATCGAGAAAATGTCAAGAAAATTAACGAAATTCGAGAAAACATTTTCTCGAAAATAGGCTCTGAGGTAAATTGCTGATGGAAATGTTAAAGGAGTGACAGGAGAAAGACTGGTCCGCTAATTCACTATTTCCTATAATTTTTGGATATAAAAAATTTTTCTAAAAGCAAATCCTCGCGGATATTCGAAAGATTTTCTCAGAATTACCAAATATTTTCTGAGGATTTCCATGGATTTTCAAAAAATTTACGAATTTAAAGATTTTCTTTTGAGTGCAATAGTCTTCGCTAGTCCAAAAAATACCTCTATCCGAGACAAGTAAATACGTCAGCTTTTTGTCCATCACGTCCATCGGCATATCAAGGTGAATGACTTGACTGAAGATTAGCACTAGATGCCGAAATGTTGATATCTTCTAATTATCTCTTTCCTTTAATTATCTTGAACCTTCTTACTTCATTTAATCCAACAGTTTAGACCTAGTAAATCATTTAAACTCCAGGTAGTCAGTCGACAGTATTGCTCTTACTTTGGATTAAATATTGAATATTGAAATTAAATGTCTAAACCAAAAAGTTATTTCCATAAAGTAGTTTGCGCTATTTATTAAACAAATAAATCTCCAATAACAATGAAAGTCTCGTTTAGTCAATAACAATGTTAATATTCGAGCAAAAAATACACTCACATCACATGGTTAATGAATGCAGACAACTTTACCTTTCAGCCACAGAGCATTTCTCGATTTTTGTTCAAATTAAGTGGAGTGTGTACCCAGCACTACTTTGCTGTTCAAATTCTGATTTTTTTTTCATCGTGTTTAGTCGATGTTTAAACATTGCTGGGTGAGCTAAAGCGCGTATAATATTTGTTGTTCTCCGGCCGTTTGTATGGTACATTACGTTTTAAATGAATTTCGACTGTTTCTACTTTTTCTTGGTGCATTTTTATTTAAGGACGTTGAGTGGTTTTTGACTTTCAGACGCCTCCGAGGGAGTAACATGTGACCTTTCTATTCGGAGTGAATTGACTATTTTTGAAGATGATTAAAATCGATGAACTGAAAGTGATTTCTCTGACATTTCGTAAAATTTTAAAAATTAATTAAGAGAAATATCGATTTCGTGTGTTTGTATCACCTGAATAGTCTTCCCAGATTGCGTAAAGAAGTAATTTTTCAATGAAATGCCAAGTCAAGATTCGCATAAATTCTGTGAAATATAATGAAAAGTTCAACTGAATAATAGACTATTAAAAGTAAAGACTTTTTTATTAACTGTTTGTCTAATTACCATACGTAATAATATGACGACGGTTGTAATTTATTGTATTTTGCATTTTTTGAGAGAAAAATAGAAAAAAGTACTCACGGGCCTATATTTGCATACATAAAATTCGGTGGCCGGAAATGATGTTGGAGTTGGAGAGGTAATTACGAATGTTTTTTTATTGTTAAACAAACCAATTTTTTTCTTCTTTACTTTTAATTTAATTAAATTATGTAATTTATGTAACGAAGAGCTTCTTCGGACTTTCAGTTTCATTTGAATTGGAAATTTAACTTAATGGATGGACACAGTCATAGTTTCGTTTCGTCTCATATAGATTTCGGGGGTCCCATGACTCAAGGCGAGTTATCCAAATGACTGTTTCCCTAATTTTCATTAAGTTTTGGCTAAGATGTCAATCAAAAATCATTGTAGCGACTTCTTCTTGGATAATAGCAGCAATGGGGAAAAAATCGCAACATTTAGCATCACCGGCAAAGAAAGACCCCCACATAATCAAACATCATTTGCAATTACAAAAACAAATTTTTTAATTAAAATGAACTGAGAGTCGACAAATACAGACAGATTCAAAATTATCACCGGGTGGGGAGTTATCCGAAATTTTTAGTGTTTTATTTGGAGAAATTAAAGCGATGATTTTTAGATTTATCTTGAAACACAGATCTGTCGATTCTTTGTTTCATTTCCAGTCATCATTTAAATAATTGCGACCTTCCTGTCGCCGTTAGGAATCTGTCCAGGGTGACAGGTCCCCAGCGCAGCAACCTCTGAAGGTTGCACTAAATAATCTCCCAGAACTCTGCGCCTCACATATCAAGTGTATGGCAGTGTCCTCCTCCAGTTCACAGATACATCTTGGAGTCGCCGAGAGCCTCAAATTGGTTAGGTGTCGATTCAGCCCACAATGTCTGGTAATCGCTTCTACCACCCTCCTAATGCGATTGCGGTCCATTCCGAGCAAGTCTTTAGCACACTTCGTTTCGGGAAAAAGCCTTCCAGCGTTCCTCGTGTTTTCTTTTCACCCAGTACTTTAGCACTTTAATGCGCATCGATTGGGGTACCGTCAAGCGCGGTTCTAGTCCACTCGTCGGAGTTGTGCTCATGTGCTCTCTCATTCTCTTCCACGCCAGAGTGTCCAGGTACCCAGACCAGACTATCCGATTGTTGAGACCATTAGGTTCAGGTAATCTTTACACTCTTTCACAAGCCTGGAAGTCGTGATTGGTGGCGCGAGTGTCCCAATCGCCTCCTTACTGTCGAAGCATACAAGGAATTCTTTTCCAAGCGAAGATTATATTGACTGCGACGCGAATCGCATCGCGTAGGGTTTGTATGAAAATGCAACCTGACGAACTTTTTTTAGTTTTTATAAAGTTGAAAATACAATCATCGTTTAAGCCAAAAAAGAGGCTATTCGTACCAGGGACGAACCATACTATTGGTATTGGTTCTTAATTATACTGCGGCTAATGACACCCAGTGTCAATAGTCTCTTCATTATACCAGGTGCCAAGAGACGCTTTATCATACTGAGGCTATTCGCACAATGAATGTCCTTTCCATGACACCAAGTGCGAATTGTATAATAAAGAGACTATTGGCACCGCTGCCATCACAAGTTATCTTAACAGAGAGGGAAGGAAAAGTTTGCACGACTGGACAAACAATTAGAACTCTTTATATTGATTACGTAAGACCGCTGTAAGTACTTCGTACAGGTAAAATGAATCAGTCACAGGTTTATCTTAATTAGCAATCCATTCAAATCATTTTCGATGTTATATTGCAAAAACAACCATTCTTGAATGGTCGTAATTCACTGAGTTCATGAGTTGTATCGTCTAACATCATAAACGACTGTTATTGAAGGATGTGAAACTGTACGAGAAAACTCTGTTCATGTACTAACTGAGCAGTGTGCTATTAAAAACACCGAAAAGGTCTTAAGAAATCGTAGAAATTATAGGAAATGTGGATTGTATCGTGACATAAGAATCACTAATAACCCAATAATGAATGCTATGAAATCAATTAAATAAATACCTCATGACTTTATGCGGTTATCCAATCCATCCGTTCGTCTTGATAATTTGTTTGTTTAACTTTTTTGCTTTGCATGGAATCAAATTACATGTCTAAGCCGTTCAATTATCCAAATCCATACAAACAAAACCAGCGCGCAATCATTAATCCAAATAAACAAAAAAGTTAATGTTGAAGGTTTACGATATATGCACCCAAAGTGTAGACTAATGTCTCATATGAGCTGCTATGTGATATATGAAAATTGTTATAAAAAGTGAAAGGTATATCACCAACAAACAAGTTATTTCACAAAAAAAGCAACAATAATAAATGTAACAAAAATTGCTTTAATAAATACTTTATCTTGTCATTTACATTACATCAACAAAATCGTAAAACTTAGCTGCAAGTTTAGCCGAATGTTTTACAAATGAAGCCAAAGTCTTTGATTTGAATATATGTTTTTGTAGAACGTCGAATTCTCAGAGCTCCAACTATTATTTTCTTCAGTTGTCAGAGTTAACTACACAACATGTTACTGGACAATAGGTGGGACTGGAACGTATAATTGACTTTGCTTGCGATTTCTATTGAATCTATTAAATCTAGAAGAAAATAAACAATTCGTAGCGAGGTTTTTGTATTGCTGAACAGAGCTTTATAAAGACACGGAATCTGATGCACTTAGCTTGCCTCCCCTATGCTACTGAAACACTAAAATCTGAGCTCTGCGGACATGAACTCACAGGTCATTTCCATTGTACAATCAGCAACAAAATTTATTGGAGTCAATAAAAATTGGAGTCAATACAATCTCATAATTAAAAACTTAATGTGATTGATCCAAACAAAATATGATTGCTCCAATAATGCATCCGAAATCTGTTGAAAAACCATTATCTTCTATGAATCTATTTAGCTATTTGAAGTAAAAGCCTTGTCGAAACGTAGGAGCACTACATTAATAAAAAGCTTTGACAGTATTGCAACCAGGGCCTAATATTTGGGAATTAATTCCCAAAAATTCCCAAAAAATTCCCTAAAATTTAGGAATTTTTTGGGAATTTTAGGGAATT